>BGPR01001020.1:55321-137027 GCA_013235015.1 Araneus ventricosus | reverse complement strand
TTTTGTTCTGACCTCCAGATTTTTGAGAAAATATTTTCTTTTTTAATGCATTGGTTAAAAACATTTTTTAAAGTTTTTTATATTTATTATTTTTATTGAAACATTTAAATTGCTGTTTAAAGTATTTTAGTTCTCAAAAATACTGTAGATGGCGCCACTGAAACCTACTGAGTGGAAACTTTAATCTTGCGAATTTTTTTAATTGATAATTCAGAGCTCTAAAATTATTAAAATATTGCATTTTCATCAAGACCCAATAAATATACAAAATTTCAGAACTCTTGTGCAATAAGAAGGGAGTGAAAAATGGATAAAAAAATTCCAACCTTACATACAAACATGAAGCATTTCGAACTTAGTAAAAGCGTTTAAAAAGGAAGGAAAAGAAACGAATTGGACTTCATTGTGGCTGGCAATGTCCATCTTCAAAAAAATTTCTGGAAGCACCCATATCTCCAAACTTGTGGCTCCCTAAGAGATTGGGTGGAAAGAAAGGAAAAGAGAATTCGTTTCGGTTCAAAACGCAATATTAGCTCGAATTTCTCCTCTCTATGCAATTGTTATTAAACATTTGTTACTTTCATTCTGTACTGGTAGCATTATGTCATAGCAAGCCGTTAGATTATAAAAGCCTCAATTCTTGTCTTGTAACAATGACATCCCTGGAATTGATCCATCGATGGACGGTTGTTTTCACACTTAAAGGTTCTACATGTTTGAGATTATGAAAAATTACAAAAATTTATCATAAATTTGGTGCAAATTTACATAATCGCAATAGAATTGATCAATCTTTCAAATATGGAATATAAATTTAAATTTTTTATAGTAAGAATATTGCGAATTTATTTAATATAATTTTGAAAAGAATATGCGTTCGACTCAATTTTTGACTTTGGAAAGAATGTGCGACCCAGATTTTGCTTTGTATAAAAATTATATTCGTCTGCAATTTTATTTTCAATTTATAATATTTCTTTCAGAGTTTTTTTTAAAGAGAAAATCATGAATTTATGCTAATTCTTTTTTACAAAAATTTCTTACATCCAGAAAATTTTTTAATTTTTTAAACATGTGATTTGTATTTATTGAACATTCAAATGGTGGAAGTTCAGTAGAGCATCCAAACAATAGTGGCCAAAGAAATCTCACCTCTTATTCTTTCTTATTAATACGGTATTATGATTTTAAATTGGACCAATAATGCAATTTAAATGAAGATGTTTTGATTGGTTTTAAATAGGAACATGATTGCATCATAATTTTTTATATCCAGTTATCCTTTATTCTTTGTTATTATCCTTATTCCTTATGTTATCAGTTTATCCTTTAAGTGATCGAGTCAATCTGATATATAAAAAATGGTATACTCCAAAGTGACGAGGTTCACACTACTGACACTAGTGTGCTTTTCTTTATATTTAAAATCAGAAAAAGTGAGTAATAGAAATAAAAAAATCTTCTGACAATTGCAGGAATTTTAGAGAAATTATTGTATTAGACAATAAGTACAATAACTACAACAATAGCTTCCTTCTTACTATTAATTAAGCATATGTGAACATACAGAAATAGACAGTTTTTTACGAATCTTTAATGATTTCCGCCCTTTTAAATACATTAAGAAAAAGTTCGTTCCTAGAATCGCGATTTTTTCCCTCTCTGTTTCTCCTTTCTTTCTTCGTGGGAGGATTCTTTTTTTTCAAGTCCTTGTAAAAAGAAATTCGTAATCTATACCTGAAAAATAAAAAGGAAGAGAAAACAGAAAAAATAATCAGAAAAATTTCATCTCTCCAAGAAATTGAAATCATTGCCATCGGAAATCTATACATCTAACCTCATATGGCCAAAACTCCGAAATCCAAACTTAGATTAATGACATCATCTTCTCAGTCTGGAAAGTATGAGATGCGATTTTCTCAATGAGACTTTTTCGGAAGCTCTCGATTTTCTTTTTTCATTACGGTTCGTAAATCTTTTTATAAACACAAAGAAAAATGAAAAGAAGAAAAAAGTCGTAGTCTTTCTTCTAAAGCTGTCTCTTTCTTCTTGCGATTTCTTTTTAAACTGCGCCACATCACGTGGTCATGATTTAAAAATTTCGATACAAATTTTATCTGAAGACAGTTTGACATTAGTTTCGTTTTTAAGAAGTATCAATTTATTAAGAAAACGCCTACGAAGAATATTTTCTGAATCCAGATGACAATGGAAAAGTTCAAAATATTTCTGTAATTTAGAGCAGGTTCTTTGCATTGCTGCATGGTGATACGTCATCTGTGAAAAGTATTAAAGCGATTTACCTTATATTTATTGAACAAATATTTTACATAGTAAATATATTATGTATTCAGACTAAGAAGTAATCATTACGCCATTTGGTATTTTTTAACCACGTTTAAAAAAACATGTATAGAATCAAAAACAAATTATTCAAATAGATATCTACGTTCTGTTATATAGATGCAGCATAGCATCAGCAAATGAACATTTTAATGGGCATCACTGTCAAGAAGAAGATCATTGGTCGTAATATATAATACTTAAGATGATCTACAAGCAAACATAGAATATGAAAGACGTAGCAAAAATGGAATATGAAATCTAAATCGAATTATCCTAAACCGAACCTCAAACAACCGAAAAAGAAATTATCGTACTTCTTGAATAATCTAATACTTACAAATTTCCTGATATTTTATATAATGAGTTAATCTAATCTTAATATTTTCTTATTTTTGTTGTAAGTTTCTTTTCATATTTTTAATGTCATATTAGCAAATGTATGTAAAAAATAAAAATGTCAGGAATGAAAGAAGATGGTTATGCAAAATGATAAAGAATTGTGCCTTGTTTTAGCAATAAATTATTTTTATTAAATCTAAAGTCCAGTCCTATTTCAAACATACGGTATTCACTTTTGAATAATTTCGACTACAAATGTCCATATCAAATTACAAATACAACCAATATTGTCCAACGACATTAAAACCTGTAATCTCCCCTAACACTGCTAGAAACCATGCTGGCATTTCCGTAAAATTGCAATTCAATCGTTTTTCCCCAGCCGAAGAAGCAGTGTTCAAGAGAGCACTTAAAACTAAAACGACTCGATTGAAGAAGATCATGACTTGGGGAAAGATTTTTCCTTCTAATGTTTCTTGAGAGACCTTTGGTACAATGATGCTGTTAGCTGACGCAAAAGGTACTAATTCTTATTCCCCCGGGACAACTTTCCAACGTCCCGTTCTGTTCTAGTAAACGAGAAATTGCATCCCTTACACGGATGGCCATCCCTTTCCTTTAAATTACACCCCCTTAAAACGGGCCCGCAAATGCCCCGCTATTTACTTGCAAGGGGGAGGCGAAGGGATAATTAAACGAAGTGTGGACGGAAGAAAGAGCTGTGTGTAGGAGGTGACATAGTAAATGATTATACACGCGATCTTGGGTCTAATGCTGCGCTAATGACCCCCTTTCTTCCGATAGAGGACGGAATTAGAAAGGAATGAGAGGCAGTGTTTGATGGCTGCGTGGACATTTAGCTGACCTTTGCTTTTCCCGTCCATTTAACGAGGTTTCTGATAGATTTGATCACTCGAACGGGTCCCATATCGGGCGAGTGTAATGGCCATGAAAATTATATAACGTCTTATCGGTTTCCCCCCTGATCTTGCAGATTAGAGAAACACAATGAGGATGCATATTAACTGGTCAGTAACCTCCGGTTACCTAGAAAACAGTTTACTTTTTGTCCCTTTATGCTTCGTTAAGCAATGGGTGTCGCTCTTGCCAGTAGTTAGCATTATTTTTACCGTGGAATAAGGAAATTGGCTGTCAATTTGTATGTTGAAACTCTCAAAGGTCTGTTGGGTGGCTTTGTACCTTTTTCATTTTGGTTATTCTTCTTCAAAAATTAGATTGTATCTTGCAGACTTATGAAGATTACTTTTGTGCATGTTTTACGATACCTAAATATGAATCAATAAGTTAAAACGTTCATGGTCAAGATTTCTATTCTGTTAATCATAACATAATCATTTCTTTTATGTTTGGTGACAAATTTCTTTCTCAAAGATTTTTGAATCATTAAAAAGTATTACAGAAATGTTTTTCAGTTCCACATATGCACGACAAATTCTTAAAGGAATAGCTGATATAAATAAAAAATATGTATAATTTTCAGTGACTAATTTTATAAAATATATTAATATATATTAACAACGGCTAATTTAGGAAAAGTTTAAGTTGTTTTGATATAAATTTATTAGTTATGTATCAAAAATAAGTAAAATTACGAATAAAATTGTATCAAAACTTAAATAATGACAAAATTAATGTTTTATAATACAAAATGATGCGAAAACACGGCCTGTTATCATTTCTCATGTAATATAGTGGGTATGAATTTTTTCCGGTTTAGAAAATATCTTTGAAAATTTCCTGTCTAAATTCATTTTGTTACTGTTAAAAATACTAAGTTTATCTTCTGCAACAGTAAAATGTCTTTTACATAAAAATCTAACTTCAAAATGTGTAAAAACATTTCTGCTAAATTGTAAAAGATATTCTGACACATAATTTAAAAACTTTACTTGCATAAAAATACACCCTTTTCCGTAGTTCGTTCCTCATTTTTATTTTTCCGTTATGAACTTAACTCCTGAAAAAACTCTTTAAAGGACAAAATTTGAAAAATTTTGCTTAACTCAACCTGACATAATGAATCAGTAATATTAAGGTTCTTCAGTGATCCAATAATCACTTGTTTCAGAACTACTGATAGAGTGAATTTTATGTATAAATTTCTGATGTCGACTCAATTGTTGTTGCTGCGAAAAAACATATTTTTTATATTTTTAATAATTTTGTTTGAAATAAATAATAAATTATTTTTAATACATAAAATTAAATTTAATATTTAGAATTTTCAATTACGCACTTTCATTATTTAAATTAAAATATGAGCTTAACTACAATAAATAAAAAAAAATCAACATGTCTTGGAACTTAAAATTCTCAATAAATTTTATTTTATATTTAAATCATTAAACATTTAATGCAGTTCAGAATATTTTCAATGAAATTCAGTGGATCATATTTATTGTTAAAATAATTTTTTCCCTTTATATAGTTTGCAATGATACTTATTAACATTTGTTAATGGTACAGTCTTTGATACGGGTATTTCTTTTAGTTATACCTTTTCTATAGGAGACTGCAATCAAATTGTTATTGCGATCTGCGGACTTGTGCACGAAAACAAATACTGCAGTATTTATGAATAAATCCATCATATTTTTTGGAATTTCTCTTTCTCTTGTAAAACCTTGTACACACACATGACTTGAACAAGAAATAATCTGAGAAACAGAAAGAAAATGGTTCCTTTGGAAAACATATGGAACATGAATTTCAAAACAGCCGTCGCAGAAAATTCATCAAACGAACGAGTTTCAAAACAGAAAAATAAAGTCAAGAATTATGCATAAAATAATGTAAACGGAAATAAGGATTAAAAATACAAAAATAAATAGAAAAAGGACAAAATATAAACAAAAAACGATACAGCAATTAATAACTAATGAATACAAAATTGAAGAGTTTATATGGAATAATACCAGTCAGTAAACTTTTAGCAAGCAAGTTCATTAATCGATACGAATGTGTGTGTGTGTGTGTGTGCGTACGTGCGTGCGTGTGGTGTTTAGACGAAGAATTTTGCACTTACAGTCTTAAAATTTTGTACAGAGATATAAGTACAGAGGTACAATCGAAATTTAAATTCCTAAATATGACATTTCAATTTTGAAATTTTTTGAGGTAATAACTAGAACATTTTTACCTCATTTAAGACCAGAACGGTAAAAATAACTTTTTTCGTGGAGTTCCAGATATTTTTGTATTGTGACAAAGAAGATGGTTCACGGTCCATGCGGAAGCATAAATCCACATTTTCCATGTATGAAGGATGGAATTTGCACAAACCGATACTCCCCGACATTTTTTGAAAGAAACGCAAACCGGCCAGGACGGATATCCACTATATCGTTGCAGGTCTTCTCAAGACGGGGGTTTTACAGCAAACATCAGTTTTCAAGGATCTGAAGTATCTGTGGACAATATTTGGATTCTACCTTACTGCCCTTTGTTAACAAAAATTTCCAATGCGCATATTAACATAGAGTATTGCATTCTGGGAAGCCTATCGAGTACGTCAACAAAGGATCCGATATGACTGTGTTTGAACTCATCACTGGAGAAAATAGACTAAATGAAATTCATCAGTATCGGATGGGGAGATACATCACCAGCAATGAGGCAGTATAGAGAATACTCAACTTCCCGATTCACGAGCGACACCCCACCGTGATTCATCTAAGCGTCCACCTTGTAAATGGTCAGAGAGTCCACTTCACGACAGAAAATGCTGCTCAACGTGTCCAAGCACCTCAAGAAGCAACACTCATATCTTTCTTTAGACTTTGTACCCAAGATGAGTTTTCTAGCCCCCTACTGTACAACCAAGTACCCAAGTACTACACTTGGAACGAATGGGAGCAAGACATGGCAACGTCGGAAAAAAGGCCAGGTTGCACCAGAGCAAGAAGGAATAAAATCCAACGATGCTCTAGGGAGGGTGTACACTATGCATCCGACCAACTCTGAATGCTTTCACTTGCGACTCCTGCTGCATGAAGTAGCCTGCAAAACTTATAAACAGGCTTGCTAACTTAGTAGCAGCTGCATCTCGATCACCTAAGATTTTAAGCAATCTGTTTGCTGTCATGTTACAAACATGTTCGATGTCTTCTCCCATACTGTTATGGATGGACCATAAGGTAAATCTGTCAGAAGACAATAATTATTTCACGGGCAAAGCCGTGTGGGTACTGCTAGATGGTAAATAAAATATGTCTGAAATTTTTATTTCTAATATTTGTATATTGAATATATATATTCTAATATTTATATATTTGATATGTATAATACAAATATATTTCATTAAATTATCAAATATTGTTAAATTTTTTATTGTTTGATTTTTGTAATATAACTAATACTTTAATTTAATAATAATAAAGTTCAACTGCAGATTTTTCCGTAGTTTCATGATAGATTTCTAACCGATAAATTCTAGAGCACAAGATATTTTAAAATCTCAAGATCTAAACACATTTAGTTTTCTGCCTAGAATTAGATAAATTTCTCATAGCATTCAGCATGCTCAGCTTCTAAATATACAAGATGTACAACGCATATATTTCCAATTGGAAAAAGGCTTTATATTATGTAAAGAATGATGTTTTATGTGCTCGAGTCAATAAACTTACTGTTGAAAAAATTATAAAGTCTGAATTTTTATACAGTCCCCGGCCCTATTAGTTATATCTAATAAAATATTCTAAATACAGAAACATATTTTTTTTTAAAAATCCATTCTTCTGCAACTAAAACTGACCGAGTTATGAATCACTGTTTTCACTACTTTAGGTGATTCTAGATCTCAGAAGCCCCCTTGAGAAGTTTCGGCAATCAAAGGTGGATACTTGCTCAAAGAGGCCATTGATTGGATTAAAATAAAGAAATTGAAAACTACATCATTTAGTCAAGACCTTTTTTGCGACTAAAACAGGCTGAGTGATGATTATTTTCATTATTTTAAATCAATTAAGGGCCGCATCAAGCAAGCACAGCCAATTGATTGGCGGATCCTCCTCGAGGTGGCCATTAAAATGCCCTAAAATCATCTAAAATAATGATATTAAAAGTTTCATAATTTGACTGTATAATATTTATAATTCATTATTATATATATTATGAGGTCTTGATACCAATTTTTCTCAAATGCAGTGGAAGGTGACCCCACTCTCATGGAATCAAGAGTTAATTAAATATTCGATTAACTGACAATTTCATTCAGAAAATATTAAAACAGTGTATTGTTATCATAAAAACACAAATACACGAAATTTGAAAACTCTAGCATATCGGAAAGTGTATGAAAATTCGAATACAATGCCCCATCTTTAAAAACATGAAATAAGTCAATTTAAAGAGAAGTTTGCAGGTTAATAATATTTCTTAAAGTTCAACAAAGTTGATTAAATTTATATTCAGTTTTGATTCCTAAAAGGTTTCATTTCCACTAGTTATTTTTTTTTAAATTTTAATGTGCCTTGGCTCCTTTTTCCTTGTGCTATGTTACCAGTTTTCTTGCGATATTGCAATTTTCATTCAAAGTTTTTAATGCATCAATAAAGTATTTTACTGTAAATTCATTTTGGGTCTTCCGTGTCTTATTTCATGAATATTCGAATTTCCTTTAAGATTGTTATTTTAAAAAATATAATGAAAAGGATACTTTATATTTATTTCATTTCAGATCCTGTAATTTTTATATCGTGTTTTTAATTATTTAACCATATTTTAGCAGATTTTCATTTAAAAATAACTTTTTTTATGAAAACAGCGATTCTTTGATTTTGCCTTTGTTTTCAATATTAGAAATACCATGCATCATCTGTAGATAAGAATAGAAAATTAAAAATGTTTTTTTTTTAAATCTACATGTATCTACGCTTATAAAATTGAAAAGCATTAATTCCAAAGTTATGTGGTTAGCATTTTGATATCCTATATTTTAATTTTCTAGAACTATTAGTTTCGACGTTTTAAAATTAAAAACTATTAAAATTCTTAATTATAAAAGATAAGATTTCAAGGAAACATTCTAAACTTAGTTTAGAAAGTTTTAAAGAATCCTACATAACTTCAAATTTTCATATATGAACATAAAAATATAATTTTCACAGCAATTTATGCTTAGAGTCAAGAGATTCAAATTAAAATTTATACATTAAGTTTTGTTACAGAAACTTTAATGTCTAATGCCTAGACGACAATCTTCATGCCATCTCCTTGTGCAGTTATTTCTTCAATTCTAATTGAAATTTTTGTCTACTTTTTGGCTACTACTTTTCTGTTTCCAAGAAGTTCTATTGAAATAATCATTATTCTTGTATTCTTTATTCTCACAGTATTGTTAAATTCGTCTTTATCATCTGCCTATAGAATAATTTATTATACTTTCTTTCTTATAATTTTTGAAGATCATAATAGCAGCTCTAAAGTTGATTTTGGTTATTTTACGAACAAAAGAATTTTTCTTAGAACTGGTGGTATTTTTTTGTCTGAAAGCTAAATATTTTCAGCAAACAACAGTACGGTTTCTGAGAATACAAATTCAAATATACATGGTGTATGGGAATTGTTGGACACTTTTCAAAAAAACTAATAATGTTTCAACTGCGAAATTTTTTTAAGTAAGAGCGCATTTTAAAAAGTTTTTTTTCAGGTAGATAAAGCGCCGTTTCGGTGGTCCAGGGGGTCGTAAAATACTGGAAATCAAAAATTTGTTTCGATCCATTTTCTGTGAAAATATTGAAACTCGAAGGAAAATAAAAGCATTCATTTGTAGGGAATTTTAAGTTCTTCAATTTGTTAATTAACATGTAGTGCGAAAACTGAAGAGTTTTCGAAATATTCAAGAAAAATTGAAAAAATAAACCAGAAAACGCGCATTGGCTTCTGCTGATCGGTATCCATTGCGAATGGAAATCTGTCACCGGTGACTGAAACTGAGCTATCTAATTATATGACCCCTACTCTACTATAGTTAAGAGATAGCAGAGAAGGGGTCATATAATTAGATAGTTTAGTGTCAGTCACCGGTGACAGATTTCCTTTCGGAATCGGTACCGATGAGCAGAAGCCGATGCGCGTTTTCTGGTTTCTTTTTTCAATTTTTCTTGAATATCTCGAAAACTCTTCCGTTTTCGAACTACATGTGAACTAACAAATTAAAGAGCGTAAAATTCTCAAAAAATACATGATTTTATTTTTCTTCCAGTTTCAATGTTTCCACAGATAATGGCTCTAAACAAATTTGTGACTTCCAGTAATTTACGACCCCCTGCACCACCGTGTGTTACCTACCTGAAGAAAACTTTTTTAAATACGGTCTCAGTTAAAAAAATTCGTAGTTGAAACATTATTAGTTTTTTTATAATATAATTAGTTTTTAAAAAGTGTCCAACAATTCCCGGACACCCTACATTTGATGTTTCAATTAACCATGCAATCTCTTGTAGAAATTTAGGGACAAAATGATATGTTCGTAATGACCCTTTATAAACAACTATAAAATCCACAATTTATGACAAAATAAAAATCTTTTCTATTGATTTCTTTCTAGATATAATGTAGTTTCTAAGATTTTTAATATTTTTAAGTGATATGTTTAATAATTTGTTATTTTTTGTTTCATCATAGTAAGAAAAAAATTTCGAAATGAAAATTTAAAAAAGGAATAGAAACAAAGGAGCTAACTTATATTTTCAGTGCAGTTTCTTGAAGTACATAACTCTCGAGTTTCCGAGTATTTTATGCAGTCATTTTTACTGTTAATTTACTTCAGAAGGTTATTAATCCCTGTAATTTCAACAACATACTTCAGATATATATATGAAGTTATTATTGATATTATTTAAATTTTTCATTAGAATTTTGCTTTTATGATCAAAATGTCCTATAAAAGCCATAATGTTTATTGCAGATTTAATTTAAAAATGCAATTCAAAAGGTAAAGAACGAATTTAAAAGAATATACAGTAATCCCCGACCTGGCTGAAGCCGTGAGGTCCAAACAACAGGTCGCGCGAAGCAACCCTACCCAAACAATTCAACTTTCTACAAAGGGACCAATAAAAACAGAAAATTAAATATTCAAATTGAAAAAGCAAGATTAAACAATTCTTTGAAAATATCAGAAAAGGCCCTCCTGAAAAATTGAATTTTTAGTAAATCTGAATTTAAAAGTTTTTAAAATGATTTAAAAAGATGGAAAATGAAAATTATAATATTCGATAAAAAAAATTTAAAAGGATAGAAACTTCTTTCAATAAAACTCAAAAAAATAAATTACACGCAATTCGAAAAGAACCCTAATGCTTCAGACGTAAAAGAAATTCTACAAATTATCGAACCCCCATTCATAAAACCAAATAAGCCAAATCATTTGTAATAAATACATTCGATTCCTTCTCAACAAGAGAGCAGTGAAAGCACAAAAAAGAAAGAATGAGGAATATGATTAATATCATTCCATACTTAAGTGTGGGAGATCTTATCTGTTGGAGCAGTTTACAAATAGTTCCTTAAGAACTCCAGAAAGTTTTCACCTTGAACAAGGAAACGCATCTCCTCTTTTGAGAAGGCTTCGGCGCCTCTCCGTCTAGACCATTTATCTTGAACAGGCAGAACATCAAGGATGGACTGAAATTTCCTGTCACCAGTAACTCTTTCATTCGATTAAAATTAATGTACTTTAAAGGAAGAATCGATATCATCGGAGTGAAACGATTGTGCCTAGCTCATCTGGAAAGAAATTCTTAATACATTGCGATGGGCTTTCGGCTTGATTGTTCTAGCATGAGTCAGAAGTAATGTGTTTTCGAAGCAGCGCATAACGGAGGTCAAATAAGTTTGCCGAAGATGGTAAACAAATTTCGATCAATTTCTGTTCTTCAGATGCTGGTGTTTCGGGGTAAGGTAGAAATTGCGTGATAAATCAGTTAATAAAGCAAACATCTGTTGCAGGATTTTTTTTGAATAAAATAATATTTCATCTTTGTGTTTGCATAAATGAATTCACCGATTTAAAGATTTCGAAGCCAGAATGGATAGCATGTTGGTATGGGTTTTAATTATTTTTTTAATGGAGGAGGATATTTGAAATTGAAATCTTCTCCTTAGTGCCAGCATTTAAAGAATGTTTACTCTTAAAGATAAGTTGATAAATATAATAGCAAAATTATATTTTAAGGTATAATGTTGCATCTTAGAAATACATTTTGAAACGAAGTTTATACGAAACGGCCAAACAAATAAAGTTATTTTCTTTTTAAATCAGTAATATTTCAAAACACCATGAGAGTTGTTTAAAATTAAACTAGACAATTATGTTGGTTTCAGTGCTGCAACTAGAACTCTAGATGGAGTTATTCATCATAAAACTGTCTTCTCTAAATATACCCAATGCTTATCAACTTTTTTTAATTTCTTAAAGTAAGTTTGACAAAAAATTACATTTTAAAAGATTCTCATTGTTCCATTTTTATTATCTGATAAATATTTATATTTTTATTCCGTAAGACAAACCTCCTACGACATCCATTTTCATGCTTCAATAGAAAACCATAATTCCTTTGGGCATATTAAGTAGCACGCGAATTTGTCCAGATAGTTCTAGCACTTTCGAAGAAAAAAACTAAAAGGAAGAAGAAAAAACATCTTGTAAAAATACATTTGAGTTTTTTGATGATTTAGAAATATTTGAACTTTCTTTCACAATCATCTGTTTATGACACCAGTCAAGAATGTTATTTTTTCCTTGAGATTTGTTTCGCTTAGATATTCCAATAAAAGAACCCACTAAATATGATTTACTTTATTATTAATTTCTTGCATCATGTCTTTGATAAAATTCAATTCTCCTCCGCATTCAAAAATATACGATTCTCTTTCCTATTGACATAATTTGCTTGCAAGAATCTTTTAAATATACCATCCTTTTTGGCAAAATTTTTTTAATTAGAATGAACCTTCATATGACGTAATAAAACTCATTGGCAAAGCTTCTGGCTATAAAGTTACTTTTAACACCGACATAATAGAAAATTTAAGGCTAGAAAGCATTGTGTAAAAAGTTCCGAAATTCATACCAATTTTTCACATGTCTATTATTGTCTATGTATTGCCTAGACTACATAGGAACATTGATAATTTTTGATTGAATATTTCAAATAATTATTTCATTCCCCTTGAGTTCTTCACTGAGCGGAAATGGAATCCTTCTTACCTTTTGAAGAGGTGTATCGCTTACAATCTAACTAATTCGGAAATACAATTTTTCTAATATTAAAAAGTAGGAATGTAACGAATAGTGATTTGGCCGAATACTGAAGATTGGGCAAAATTTCAGGCCGAATACCAAATTTTTAAAAACATCTCACCAATTGAATAAAACCGAGTTTTTATTATTTGTATCTTTAAAAAATTTAAGGCTGAAAAGCATTGTGTCAAAAGGTCCGAAATTCATACCGATTTTTCACATGTCTCTACTTTTTTTATTACATAGACTACATAGGAACATTCATAATTTTTTTTTGAATATTTCAAATAATTATTCCATTCCTCTTGAGTTCTTCAATGAGCGGAAATGGAATCCTTCTTACCTTCTGAAGAGGTATCAATCTAATACAATCGCTACAATCTAAATAATCCGGAAATACAAAAAAATACAATTTTTCTAATATCAAAAAGTAGGGATGTAACGAATAGTGATTTGGCCGAATACTGAATATTCTTGAACATTTCAGGCCGAATATCGAATATTCGGTGGACGAATACCAAATTTTTAAAAACATCTCACGTATTGAATAAAAGTGAGTTTTTATTATTCGTATCTTTAAAAAAAATTTAATACTTTTATGTATATTTGTAATATTTTAAATACCTTAATTTCAATAAAAAGAAATGAGAAACCCTCTTCATTTTTAGGATTGTTTCAAAGAAATAAAGGAGTCATCATTGCAGAACATGACAAAGACAAAGGCATAAGAAAATTGAATGGATAAATTAAAATTACTAGAAGTAAATTCCTATTTCGATTAAGAACTTCTAATAGGTAGGATGGAGTGTAATTGGTAGGGAAAAAAATGTGGAAAAATTTCTAAGGTTCGCAAATTTAGCAAGAAAATGTCTTTCAGCACCTGCAAATATTATACAGTGTGCCCACTAATATCCCTTACCACCCTTTTAACTACTGAATGGCTGCAGCTATCTTCATAAGAGTGGTGTCTAGGCATGGTAAAGTGTATGTGCTACTGGATGAAACCACTTACAGCGCCACCTGGTGGTAAACGGTAGAGTTAGCGTTATTATTTCTAAAACGGTACGAGATAGAGGAAAAAGTGAATTACAAAATTGTAGAGCATCACCGATTTAGTACAAAAAGACACCTTATGGTCACTAATACTAAAAACAGAACGCTTAAAATACACATTTGTTTGTTTTCAGCTCCGGAACGTATGGTTCCAACATGACGGTGCGACTGCGCACAAAATAGCATGAGTGAAGCAGTACCTGGTGGAGGAATTCGGGGAACAAATAATCGGGTATGGTGGTTTCCAAGAGTGGCCTCCACGTTCACCTGATATGACACCAATGGTCTTTTTCCTGTGGGGGATATCTCAAACAGAAGATGTGCAGGACATTCAACGACGCATTACGGATGTTTGCGCCAACGTGACACCCGCTGTGCTACACCGTGTGCAACGTGAAGTTCAAGCAAGCGTCCAAATGTGCATTGTAAGCTGACTGAGAGACGTTTGAAGATCGAAAATAAAGGTATCTTGTGATAACTAGTTGTTTTTTTTCTTTCTAAGAATGTTTTGCCGCGTGTCAGTGTAGGAAATCTTGAACAAACAAATACGTGTTTTAAGCGTTCGGTTCTATGCATTTACGTCCACAAGGTGTCTTTTTGTACTAAATCGATGATGCTCTACAACTTTGTAATTCATTTTTTTTTTCGCTATCTCGTAAGGTCTTAGAGATAACAACGCTAACTCCACCGTTTTCCACCAGGTGGCGCTGTAAGTGGTTTCATCCAGTGGCGCATAGTCACTTTACCATTATTAGACACCATTCTTATGAAGATAGCTGCGGCCATTCGGTAGTTAAAAGGGTGGTAATGAACTTTAGTGAGTACCCTGTATAATGACCGTTTATTTTCTGAAGCTGGTAATATATACGAAACCATATGGAACAGACTTCTATAAATGATATGCAACATTATTAAATACACTAATGTATTATGCAACTTAAAGTTGGATAAATGTTAGATTTTTATTACAATAAATGCACTGGAATGGAATTCTGGAATATTCTTTATTAAATATATTTAAAACAACATTTTTTTAAATTTTTATCCTGAATTTTTTCTGCCGAATATCTGTTTAGCATTTTGCCAGACCCAATATTTAGCAAAATGGCCAAATAGGCCTAATACTGGATATTCGTTACATCCCTAGTTGGTATTATATATGTAAGAAACAAAAAGCAACAGACTGACTCCTGAAACGTTATTGATCTTCCTTCATAATTTCAGGCTTTGCAATAATAGATTATATGTAACTTTATTAAATAGACTTATGTACTATACAACTTAAAATTGTGTAAATATTAGGGGATCTTTTGATAATAAATCTACTGAAATGTAATTCTGCAATATTCTTTGCTGAATGCGTATTTAAACGCACATTTCTAAAAAACTATTATCCTGGATATATTCGGCCGAATATCTGCTTAGTATTCGGCAAAGGGGCCGAATATTCGTTACATCCCTATTAAAAGGTATTCATCAGGAGACTACAAATTCAAAGTACGATAACTCACAATTAAGAGAAATTTAAAGCAATAAAGAGCATAAAAATTTCAGTGGAAATAACATTTGAGATCAACAGAAAATGATGCTTATAAACATTTGAAACTATTTGTTTGAAGTCGTTTTCACTAGTTGCCGGAAGTTATAAAGTATAAATATATTCAAATATCTCTACCAAGTGTCCTTTGAAGGAATCATTTGTTTCACAACATGTCTTTTAAAGAATTAGTATAACCTCCCAAAGTGAAAACTGTTTTATATTAGTACATTTCAGTGAGGAAGTTGTCGCGAGCAGCTTTCTAGGTGCACGCGCAGCAGATCTCTCTTACCGATCATGAAAAAAAAACAACTCAACGATATTGCATTCAGAAATTGATTATAGCGGATTGATCGATAAATGTTATTCCTGCTAACTTTTCGAGAATTAATATGACATACCTTCTGTAAATTTTTATAAATAGGTGTGCTGTATTTATTTATGTTGTATTGTTTTGAAAAATATCTGAAACTTTTTAGTTCTATGGTCCTTGTAGTGGTTAATCGGGCATAGAACAAATTCTGGCGGACATAGAACAAAAACACAGCTTCTGGCTTTAAATTCAGCCTGTTCGCCGAAGAAGTATTTATGGAACATCTGTCTGTATTAATATGCTGAACTAATATTCTAAGGTGTAAACAATTTTTTCATTTATTTACGACTTGGAGTATACCCAAAACCTTTTTAATAGGGTAAGAGTGCTATACTATCCTAGATTACAGAATTTAATGTACTTGCTATAAATATGGAGACAAAACATACTTTCAGTTTCCTTATTTGGAATGGATTCATTTCGTCGACTATAGCGCTACTTTATTCCAATTGGATGTCTAAAGGTTCTTTAATTGATGCAAACTTCCGATATGATGGAACTCTTAAAGATTTCAAAATTTCTCAGTCTTGGATAGCAGACAGAAATATTCAAACTTTAAAGATATTTTCCCTTTATTCGAGATTGAAATTCGGCTTCATATAACGCAAAGATGCGCTGTCATTTGTTTGTCCACCAGATATGCAAACAAAAGCCTGTGTTGCCTATGCAATATGAACCAAAATATCCTTCAGAACTCATTTGTAATCGGATAAGTCAAAGTACCTCTTTGATGTCTGTAATAAGATACTTCAAGTTTATATATAGCTTTTCCTCTCTATGCATGTTTGGGTTTTCTAAGAATAATTATTCTTCGAATTTATATATGTTGTTCTTTCGAAAGCTCTAGAAATTACAGACAAAAGCTGGAAATTTATCGTATAGTTGTACAAGGATTATTAATTCAATATATCATTTTAAATCTAAGGTTTCTCGCTCAACCTAAACTTTTCTGACTGTTTGTATGAAAATTGGGATCACGTTATAGATAATCTTCATAATTTTTAATAAGTTAAAATAATAATATAATCTTCAATATTTATTTCTTGGACTTGAAGATTAAAATATGCTATCAATTACAGAATTCTTAGCAAAATAACTTTTGAAAATTATCTTTACAAAAATTTAAATAGTATTTTATCTATGCGTAAGATATAATCGGATGTAATATTTTTGAAAGAAAAAGATTTATAGAATTTAAGGAAATAAGACGATACATGAAAAGAGACTTTCATCACAACATTAAATAATTTTTAAAAAAATATTTGATAAATCATATTAAATTTGTTTGCCAAAATGAATTGACTATTTATATCGTTACTTACTGTCGTAAAATATTTTTAAGAATTCAGAAAATAATCACGTGAAAGAGAGAACTTTCATAAATGTCAAAAAAATGTATTTACAATAATTTGGGGAAATTGTATTTCTGAATATTTTCTAATAAAATGTAAAGAGTTATTTATTTTATATTTCAAGCTTACACGAAGCCAAAATGATATATAATTTTGATGATGATGATAATAATATATATAATTTTAGAAACAAAATCCTGATTGTTGAAAAAAAATATTTATTTTTACTTGTTACGGTATTTATATGAAAAGCAATTTAAAATGTTGACCAGTGATGGAATTTTCTATAACGAGAAGGACATTTAAGGAGCTCTGAGGTGTAAAACACGAATACTTTCGGATAATATAAAATTCTTCATGATTTAATTTGTTTTTTAAACAAACTTGTAGGGAAATTTAGAATAAGCACCTTTTGATTTTAAAAAGGAACTTCGGCAGACTCCGCCGAAATTACTTCTTTCTGCGTTTTCAATTTGATGAAGGTAGTTGCATCGTTTTGTGTAAAACCTGAAATTCTACCATTCACATTTATGTTGTAGTAAAGCATCAAAGTTTCCGTATGATGTTAGAAGGGAACTTCTGAAAAGAAGAACCCTCTAAGCATTAATTATGTTGTTCATCGATAGATGACCAGTAAACATATTACAAGAAAATGCTTGACCGATGGCTTTTATAGATAAACATAGCAAAAGAACAAAAAATAATGTTTGAAGTTTCTGAAAATTAATTAATCCGTTTCTTCATTTAAAGTACTACCTCAGCTCTAACTCCCGAAAAATACATAAATAAATTAATCCCAATAATACAGAAATAAAAAGATTGTCCACTAATCCTACGAGAACGACTATGACCAGCAAAATGGATGGCATCGGAAAAACTGTAGAATACATTCCGGAAAAACATCATCCCTTTTGACAATTGACAAGAGATCCAAATCTACCCATGAGGATCTTCAATTGACCTTCAAGAGGGCTAAAATTTATTTAAACAACTTTTTTTACAATTAATATTTGTTTTTAAAGCTGAATTTTACTTTAAAAACAAATAAATTTTACACTTTATTTTTGTTTTATTGGAGTTCAAATTTAATTTATTTGCAAAGGAACAAATTTTTAATTTTATTTCAGTTTAATCTATATTTCTGGCTTTATAATCGTTTTCCCCTAATTTTTTTCTAAATCTGAATTTTACTTAAAAACCAGTACCTTTTCAAATTTATATTTCTTTTCAAACCAATAAACTTTTAATTTTATTTGAATTTTACTGATATCCCAGGCTTTATAATCATTTCCCCTGATTTTTTACTTTAAATCTGAATTTTACTTAAAAGCGAATAACTTTAAAATTTTTATCCTTGATATTCCTGGCTTCTAATTAATTTCCCTGCCTTTTATTCTGTTTTAAATCTGACTTTTCCTTAAAAACGAACAATTTCAAAATTCTATTTTGTTTTGAGTCTTTTAAATTAAATTTACTCACAAATAAATAAATTCTGAATTCTAGTTAAATTTCATTAATATTCCTGGCTTCATTAGAATTTATTCCTAAAATTCTGAAACGTTTATACTGTTTGATGTTAAAAAGGGACTTCTGCAAAATTTAAATATGAATTTTTCAAAAATTAATAATTCTAATATTTTTTGGTTGTCGCCAATAACTTCATTTTCTACTGTGAAACACATTAGAGATATCTTCGATACTAATTTCAATGTTTTTTACAGCCTATTCGTTTTTTTTTCTCCTCCTGTAAAATTTTAAAAATGTCAGAAGACCCCTTTTAAAATCAAGCGATTCAAAAACAATAAAGACATATCCTAGACACACTTACCTAAATGAATGTGGTGTGGTCCAGAGGAGTGCAATTCATTCTCTGATTATCAATGAAATATGTTCAGCCATATAGCAAATAAATTTAGACTTCTCATAGGTACCCATATTATCTTTCATTTTTATTTCCTAAAGGGGAATAAAATTGAACTAAAAGATATTAGTGTACTGTAATGAGAATACAATTTGCTGTATACGGAACAATGCCAATCTGCTCTTCATCTGAGATAAAACTCTTTACTATATCCTGATAACGAATAAGTTTGCTTTCTATTAAATTCTGAGAGTGGCATTTCAGAAGTAGCTTTTCACTTCAAGCTTCAGTATTATCAGATTACGTTGGCATAGTATTATATTAGGAGAAAATTATATCCACTAAGAACTTCTGTTCTCCTCATCTTGTAATCTAATCGATTCATATATTCCCTTAAAAAGACGTCTTCAAGCTGTACGCATATGCAGGATGTCTCAAAAGGTGGTTTGCAAATTTTAAGGAAATAGAACATAGAGTCGGAAACGCAACATGCGATTTTTTGTGAGTAAATTAAGCAAACGGAAAGGATATTCCAGATAAAAATGTACAACACAGATTTAATTGAACCCAAATTTATAATGGCTCAGCATCCAATTATATGAATAGCATTACAAGTCGTACGCAGCATCTGAGATGCAATAATGCCAAGTAGGACATGGTACAACACCAAATCTTTGGAATACTTAAAATAAGTGTTTAAAGTACTTTAAATCTACTTCGCATTCATGCAACTGGGCTGTAGTGCTATTGTAAATTTGTATTCCGTTACATTTGTGTTGTACATTTTATCTCGTGAATTATTTTACTTAATGCAGTGTCAAAGACCCTTTGTAGCGGCCCCTTTTTGCATTTCCAACCCCATAATCAATTGCATAAATGACTTGTGTCTGTATGTCTGACCTGCCTTTAAAGTTTGTAACCGATCTTTCAGAACACACTGTATAAGATTTTAACTTTAGTTTTTTGCTTTAAAAAGTATGTAAAGGAAAGCAAAAACAAAATATTGATTTAAATAAAGTGTATAGAAGCGAACGAATGTAATCATGTTGAAGAAACTGTTTTAATAACCATAATAAAGTCTGGTTTCCAAAATATGAAGATTCATTTGTGGCGACAAAATTGGCGAAATTCAAGAAATACTATACGACACTATTGTGCGAATATCCATAAATGTTAAATATGGGTATACGACTAATTTTATAAATTGAAAAATTCAATAAAGTCTAAGATATTTGCAGTTAAAACAATTCAGAACAGAAAATATCATTTGTTACTTGTAACAGAGGAATTGTAAGGGAAATAATTCAAAAACTGATTCTATGAAAGGGGCGAGAAACAACTTTATATTTCAAATTAAGGCAAGTCAGGCAAGTACATTTTATGTTCCTTTAAAGGATGGATATGGTATAATAAAGATGCATATAATTACTCTGGACATAATCGTTTCCTCTAATTCCTACATTTTCTTTACCTTCGGTGCCTGATTAGTTAGCACCAGGATTAATATCAGGGCTGACATCAGCATCGCAATAAATTATAGAAATAAAATAGCTTACGGAACTGTCAACTTAAGGATATTCAGGAAACGTATGAGTGGAATACGAGTTTCCTAAAAGCAATCCCAGTCACGATTAAAATAATGATAATGGTCAGAGACAATGCCACTACATTTGCGTTTAGAGTATTCGCATCTATCTTGGCGAATATATGCTTCCTAATTTTATGGATCACGTTCCCGTTTTATGAATATACTTTTATGGTTAAAATTAATTTCCGAAGAGATTTCCTAGCAAAATGTATTAAGCAGAGCATTTGAATATCTTATATGTTTCCTAGTACCGTTATAGTTTGTTGTTAAGTTAACAAAAAAAATCCAGCATTTATTATCATATAAAGTTTAAGGAGTAAGATTACTTCTAAACACTGCACACATGTCCTTTCCAAAATAGATAAGGTGTGATTTTATTTTATGTCGTTTATTCCAAACTAATTATATCGATAATGTTATATTTCTCTGACTCCTAAGAGTAGTTTGGGTATGCATTTGCAATATTATAATCACATTACTAATCAGAGATTTCTTAAAAACGTGCTAGATGTTCTGTGAATCATTATATTAAATATTTCTATAATAAATAATGATTTTATTAATTTTTAAAAACATTTTATTTGATTGTAAAGGCTGATAACCGACCAATTACATTTACATTTATATTAATGTTAGCTAGTTAAACTATTAAGTTATTTTCTTATGTTTTTAGTTTAAAGAGTCCAGACTGTAATTAAAAATACTTAGAAGAAATTTAATTACAATTTAGTGTTAAATTCAAATACTTGATGATAGAATGAGTTCTAAAGAAAATTAAGATGATGATAAATAAGTGGAATTAAAAACATTTATTTCGAAAGATTCGCCTTTTTAACAGAGCAATACAGGGTGGTCATAAATTATTGGATCCATCTCAAAAACTAATAAAAAACTAAGAATGTTACAACTGCGTTTTTCTTTAAATTAGAGAGCACATAAAGAAGTTTTTTTCACATAGGTGGCACACTAATACGGAGTTCTAAATTTGCTACAGTGAGAGAATTCTATACGCAATGGCTACCGATCAGCAGAAGCCAATGCGCGTTTTCTGGTTTCCTTTTTTACTTTTTCTTGAATATCTCGAAAACTATTCAGCTTTCGCATTGCAATTGATATAACAAATTAAACTGTGTAAAATTCCCTAAAATAACGCTTTCATTTTTCTTCTAGCTTTAATAGTTTTGCAGATAATGTTTCTCAAAATGGGAGATGTCCAATAAATTACGACCACCTAGACCGGCGTAACGGTGCGTTACCTATCTGAAAAAAAAATTTTAACGCGCTCTTATTTTTTGAAAAACGTAGTTATAACATTATTAGTTTATTTTTTCATTAATTTTTGAAATGGGCAGAATAATTTAACCACCCTGTATATATATTCTTTACTGGATTCAACTAAAATGAGCGATCGCATGAAACAATAGATGTTTCAGAACCGAACTCATCATGTATTCTTGATATTCATTTATTTTTACTAAAATTCAACACTATTGTAGAGCACAACCAAACCAAATAAAATAAAGGTACTAAACTATTTAGTGCTTCATCTGTCTTGAGCATTAGAGGAGAACATGCTAAAAAATTAATTTAGGAATTTCTCACAAATTTATTTCCTACTTGCATAAATTTTATCTTTCCTTACACCCGAATTCCATTTTTCTGACCCGGCAACCAATTATTAGCATAAGCATAATCTGAAAATAGAATTATTGAAACATATAAATTTTCAATCAAAAATTTCATTAAGTGTCCGAAGTTTTGACCATCATTGCATTTCTATGCAGGGTGTTCGAAATTTCACCGACAAACTTTTAGGGGTAATTGTGCATGTCAAAACAAACAACTTTTGCAATTGAACATGGGGTCCCAAGCGCGAAAGGTGAACTCTACAGGAGGCTCTTTGCCAATGAATTAAGTAAAAGAAAAGGATGCAACAGGTAAAGCGTACAACATAGGCTTAATGGAATCCAAATCCACGGCAGCACAACATCACAAATGCATGAATAACAACACTGACAGTCGTACGCGACATGACAGATACAATGGCAGGATACGATATCAAAAACGAATCTTGGATGTAACATAAAGTATGTGTTCAAAGAACTTTCCGCCCAAGCTATGGTTGTTGCGCTATTGTGAATTTGTATTCCAATGAACAAGGTTGCAAACTTTATCTTATATCCCCTTATCTTTTATGTAATTCACTGGCAATGAGTCCCCGTAGCGGTCGACCTTTGCGTTTGCGACCCCATGAAATGAGGCCATAAGTCTCAAAAACGCAGCTCGAAATGAATTCTTCTGACCGATTTTAAGTTATTTTCATGAAACTTTCAAATGATTCGAAGTTTCCAAGGGCAGCCGCGTTTGTTTTCTCAGATCGATTAAGTCCGAAAAGAATTTGATAATTCATCTTGCAATTGGGTTCGCCGAAGTTTCTAAAAAACCGAACGTCTTCCCCGAAATCAGAAGCATAAATAAGCCTGTTGGCAAATGCTTCACTAAGAGACGTCCGTCAAAATTGTATTTTCTTGTCTCGCTTGGAATGTGCTAATTGGATAGAAGTCTGCCAAAGAGGTGTCACTTTTCGAATTTAATTCTCCAAAGGGTAATTTGGAGAACAATAACCAAAAATTTTTCAATTACTATTAGGGGAATACATACATTATGAACGTGCTTAATAATAGGTTAATTACTCATTTCTTTAAGGAAATGTTTTTTTCACATATTTTATTTGATTTTTACTACATCACAATCACACAAGAGCTACCCCAGTCCTGCCTGGGCATGCGGAGTCGTTAAATAAACGGGGCCACGACAGCAGTCTAGAACTAAGGTCGGAGTCCTAGTACCCATCACCGGCCACGGCCCAACCCCTCTCGAAGGAAATACGCCCCGTCATCGGAATGGAAGAAACTCAACTCTACACCATCACTATACCTCCAGCAGCTTTTTTCAGAAATATGAAAGTGAACTACTGCTTCAAATAAATTATTTTCAACCTCTCAATTGGATTCATCGAAACTTCTAGAAAATCACGCATCTGATTACAGAAATTAAAAGCATAAATAAAATTACAGGTAAATTTTCAGTAGTGGGGTTGTAAACTGCATTCTGTCTCGCCTTTGGTGCACCAACTGGATGTTTGCCTTTTAAACAGAAATCATTTTTCAACGTCCTTCGAATTCAGGGAGATTTGAACGGTAATATCCACAAATTTCTATTACTGTGATTATGGAATTAACTAAAACTTATTTTTTTATTAAAATTGTCCCATTTCTAAAAGTTAAGTTAATCAATTTAAATTCAATGTCTTTTCTGTATTGACTATCCAGTTTAACATTTTTAGATCTCAAGAGATAAGCAAGGAGGTTTTACTTGAATTTCTGACTACAATTATATTTTTCACCTTCTTTTAAATTAAGTAATTTATCTCTCCTTTTTTGATATCAGAAAAAATTTCGGAGAGACCTTGGTAATTTTCGATTAGAGTCAAAAGACAACATCCAAGTTCGGGCTTCATTCTCCAAATATTCACTATTTATTGAGGATAACATATATTTTTCAGAATGTGTGAATTAACTGGCAACAGACCTGCATAATCTTTTTATAAAATTGTATCCGAAACCTCTCATCATTCAACGCTGAAATTTAAAATCTATCATAAGACTGCTGTAATCATTCTTGTAATGCGATTATTTTGCAGTTTGCCTAAAAGTTTTTAACGATTAGCTGAAGAAGTGATAGTAAAATGGAAAATTCAAGCTTCGGACTATTTAAAAAATTCATTCTGGTATTCAAATTATTGAAAAACACATCAGATTGTAACTAAAACACAATAAAAATTATTAGAATTCCTAATTTTCTCGAAAATATAGTTGATCTAAAGGTTGTTAAAAGGGCACAGATTAAAAAAGCAAGAAATATGATAATCATCAATTTAGGAACCCCTATAGTATGTGAAATCATATTGCTATTTTACAGATAAAGCAAGCACATTTAATCAGTCAAAGGAAATTACTCACAAGTTCATTCGAAAGGAAAGAAATTTTGAAATTTTTATATGATTGAATATTCTCTAGCACGGGAATCACTTCGGCAGTAATTTTAATGAATTCATTTCCTTATTATTAAAAATTTATAACGCTTAGTTTCATTTCTATGATCATAAATTGTGAATTTCACCTGTCTTAGAAAGAAAAGTTCATCTGAGCTTAATTGCTTTTACCTTGTAATAGAGATAAAATAACTTGTAAACTGTATGAATGGAAACCAATTTAGATGGGAATATCCTCACATTGAATCTACTGAGGAGATGATAATAACGTTAAATTATATTTATTTGCACCAATTACAATTCGAGCATTTACATAAAATATAGCAACAATAGCATCTGTATTTTGCAACATGGTATTGGCATATTGGTTTAATTTAAAAGCTGATACAAAAAAAAATAAAAAATATTCCAATGAATATAAGCAAACATTTAGCTGTATTTTCTTCCTACAATGAATGAATATCTGAAAATTCAAGGTAAATGTTTTGAAACTCAAGGGATAAAATAGCAAATTCTGAAAATACAGGGTGCCCGAGAATTGTTGGACATATTCCAAAAATTAATAAAAATATCTAATAAAGTTGCAACTACGGGTTTTTTAAATGAGAGTGCATTTTAAAAAGTTTTGCTTCAGATAGGTAACGCGCCGTTACGATGGCCTAGGTGGTCGTAAATTAGTGGAAATCTCCAATTTTTGAGAGTCATTATCTGAGAAAATATTAAAGCTAGAAGAAAAATGAAAGCATTTATTGTAATTTGTAAACTGAAGCATTTCTGAGATATTCAAGAAAAAAATAAAAAAGGAAACCAGAAAACGCTCATCGGCTTCTGCTGATTGGTAGCCATTGCGAATGGAAATCTCTCGCTGTAGCAAATTTAGAACGTAGTAATGGTACGCCATCTATCTGAACAAAAACTTTTTTTAAAAAAAATTAGCTCTCATTTAAAAGAAAAAACGTAGTTGTAATATTACTAGGGTTTTTTAAATTAATTTTTGAAATGTGTCTAACAATTCTCGGACATCCTGTACACGTTCTCTTCCTTCTAAATAGGAGCATTCATATTTAACTTCATCATTCAATATCGTTTGAAAGATTTCTAAAAAGAACAAGACAACTTAATTCAATATCCATTGAATGTAAGACTTAATATTTTTTACGCAGAGGGAGAAAAAGAAGAAAATCGTTTAGGAAGCTAATGATTTCTGTAGCATTAGAAGCGTTATCTGCACAATCTGTTATTGTGTAAACCTATCCTTCACGGCCTTATGACAAACCATAACTCAGTCACATCATTTGTAAAAGGTCAACTAACATCCCAAGTGTCACTTCCCATTACCGTCCTTCCCTTCACTTTTTTGGTGTTTTATTCGCCGTAATAAAAAGATCAACGACATTAAGAGGAGTAAAAAAAGTAAAAGAATAAAAAAGTAAGTATGGAATTTCTCTACGCTTGTATTAACAATTTGATAGTGGCTTTATTCCCCTTTTCGCTCTAAAAGTTATGTAGAAAGATGAAGTAATATACGACAGAATATTTGATCGCTTTGCGAAATACTTGGAGTTCCAGGAGTATGCAAAAATTGCGATCTGATCATGCATGTTATTAAAAAAATATTCTATAAATTTATTTTAATTTGCCTTAAATACACTTTTTCTTAGAATTTAATATTTTTATATACTTACAATTAATTTTTAATTAATAATACTTTCAATGGGAATGGCTGACAATGAGTATTTTAAAGTGGTTTTCAGAACACATTAATGAGCCAAAATTAACATAAGAAATTGAAGTTCCTGTGCATCTGGCAACATATTCGATGATTTCATCTAAGTTTAGTAACCAAGAGCAGATGTTGAAATTTCAATATCATGGTGTTTTTTTAAAAAACCACGGATTTCCATATATTTGTGATGATTTATGTAAAGGCTAGGATTTCTTTCAATGACCAAGGCTTAGGTTAAGAGGGGACTGAAGAAACGTCTCGTCTCAGTTTAGTTACGAACCGTTAGCTCAGAACTGTTAAATAAACGTTGAAATTATCAATATACAGAGTGCCCGCTAAAGTCCGTTGTCAACCCAATAATTTCTGGACGACAAGAGCTAATGTCATAAAAGTGTGGTCTACGTATCTAGGTATAGCAAAGTTGCCATGCGCTACGCAAGAAAACCACTTACAGCGCCACCTGGCGGAAAAATTTAGAGTTAGCTTTCTTATCTCGAAAACGGTACGATATACGGGAAAAAGTCAATTACAAAGTTGTTCGGCATCTTCGATTTAGTAAGAGAAGACACCTTCCGTACAGTAATGTTAAAAATAGAAGGCGTTGAATGCATATTTGTTTCGTTCGCAACTCCCAAAATTGCAACGCGGCATAACGCGGAACAAAAGAGAAAACGTCACACTCCAGAGCATCCCTTATCGTGGCCCAGTGTAAGCGTGCGTGATTACAATACGAGAGGACCCCGGTCAAGTGTCCAACAGTACATTCGGGACATATTCCAGCAACATCGGGTATGGTGATTGCGTAGAATGGCTTCCACGTTCACCTGACCTGAACCCATTGGAATTTTTTCTGTGGAGGTACATCAAACAGCGAGTGTATGCAACCCCTCCACCAACATTGCAGGAACTTCGAAAACATATTACGGATGCTTGTGACAGCGTATCACCTGCCATGTTGTACAATGTTCAGCGGGAAGTGCAGTCCCGTGTCCAGATGTGTATTGTTTCTGAAGGACACCATTTTGAACATGACAGATAGATGAGCCTCATTTCCGGCAAGTGCAGTTTTGTACAACGCGATCAAACAAATGTGCGTTTTTTGCTTTTCATTTGTATAATTTTTGCGCGCGAGATGTTTTTTTGTAATAAATCGATGGCGCTGAACAACTTTGTAATTGACTTTTTTCCCGTATTTCATACCGTTTTTGAGACAAGAACGCTAAATCCGAATTTTGCCGCCAGAAGGCGATGTAAACTTTACTATACCTAGACCCCGCTTTCATGACTATAGCTCTTTCCGTTCAGAAATTATTGGGATGACAACGGACTTTAGCGGGCACACTATATTTATTACATATATGATCATACAATTATTACGCATATTAAAGTTATTATCGTAATGTTATTTACAAATTACTCTATATAAATAACATTGGATTGTTATATGATGCGTAATTAAAATAAATCAAGAGAACATGATAAGCAATGACTTTATTATAAGAACAAAATACCTAAAAATACTAATAAAGTGAATTTTACTTCTGGAAGAGTTAAAAATACAAAAATAATAGCAGACAACTAAAATAAGTAAGAATCCGGTGGATGACTTCATCAGAGGCCATTCATTCACGCAGATTCAAAAATGTCTTTGTCTTTTTGGATATTCATCCTTATTTTTTTGTATTTTTAGATATATTCAATCTTTATAATAAGAACTTACTTTCTCTATAAAGTTTTCAATACAATAATACCCGGATTTAAATCAGAAGTGAAACATTCATTGTTAATGAATAAAATCTCCTTTCTCTTTCTGCTACTTTATGACTATTAATGTATGATGTGATATGGAATTTTCCTGGAGCAACCTCATTAACTAGGATAATGCTGCATCGAAAACAAGACGGTTCTTATTCTAAAATCTAAATTATGAAACAGTGTCTTGAAAATTTCTTGTTTAAAATTAAGAGGATAAAATTGGATATAATTGAGAATACCAATATCTTTCAAATATATAAATGAATTAAAATGAGGTCTCTCTCCAACAAATGAGAGCAAATCAATAGCGGATAAAAAATTTAAGACGAACTCTGCTAAAATCAGGACAATCAATTAAAATGTGACGAATTCTGAGAGCGATATTGCATTAACTACTGATAGGTGAATGCTCAAACCAAACAGCAAATATCTGTTTGTAAGACTCCAATGGCCCATGCATAAGCGCGTTAAAATCGTAACTAATCGCGTGTTAATCCGACTAAATAAAATACTCCATTGAAAAATAAGAGGCTTAGCAGCGTAAAGTTTATCATCAACTGCCTGATTCCAATCAGTTTTTCATCATTTATTTGGTTACAGCAATTATGGCAATGGAAGAAAACAGCTACAAAAGTTGCTGAAATTCGATGTAACTGACTGAAACAAAAATTGTCAAGCTGGTTTATATAATTATCTTTGATTAAATTTTTTTACTTCATCTAAACCTCTGATAAAGCAACTCAAAAAGAAATAAAAAAATATTAAGCCCCACCTCTATGGTGGTAATTTAAAATGAAACATTCTTGTAATGCATTACTAGTTCTGATTCCAATACCGTTATTTGATGTATACAAATTAGCAGATCTTAAGCCATATCAAAGTTCCATTTGTAATATTTCAATCAATTGCATGAGAAACATCAAACTATTTGCTGCGTATTATTGTAACTGCAAGAAAAATTTCGATTTAAAAGACCAGTTTGATAAAAGTTTGATACAGTTATATTTAGTATCATAAATTGTCGTTTATAACAGAATTCTTGATTTCCTTCGTATGTTTCAAGACGAATTCCAAGCAGATTAGTTGCATGTATATCCAGTTGTAGCAAATATGTGACAGCCATTCACTGAGAACCTTCAGATTAATTCATTGACTGATATTAATAACATTCTGTCGAAGTCAAGACCTTATAGTTCAATCTGTCTTGAGTAGGTGATTTGTTAAACTTAATAGTTGACATAATAGAAATCAAGTTCTCAACTTTCACATGCAGATTACATGAAATTAATCGTATATTTTTCACACACGACGCAATTCCAAGTCGTAAATTAGTTTTAAAAATTGTAACAAATAGGTCTTTTTAAATCAAATATAAAATAAGTTTTATTATATTTTATTTAAGTAATCATTTTTACATTTCAGTCGCATTTAACTGATAATAATCAAAACGAATTTTCTATTTCTAAAATTTATTTTTGACAAAATAGTTGTATTAAGCGGAAATAATTCTCAGACAATGCACACAAAGGCTCATTTGGCTTGAGGAGGAGTCTTAGCAAAGGAAAGGAACCCACACAGACCCTGCTTACCCGAAAGGGTGTAAGGCCCTTAGTGGGATGGTGGGGAATAATAATAATTATCCAGAGAAAAAAGAGAGAGAGACTGTCGTTAGCACGAAAGGGAACAATCCCCCAGTCTCCAGGACAAGAAGAGCTGGGTGGATTTAGGACAAATGAAAATGTAAGCCAGTATTATGCAATAACTTATGCAACAATACACCAAACTATTGCACATACTACACCCAAAAACAGGGGTGGGACTTAAATACATCTCAGAATAATCCTGAGTAATTACATTATTACAAAATATCAATCTACATTATGAAGCCAGCCAAAATGAAGAAAATTCACAAAACTATGTGGTGGCTGGGGAGAAATAAAGAATATAATTTCAGGGCGGTGGGAATTTATAAAAACATTTTTTTAAATTTCAAGGCCTTTTAAAATCCACATAGAAAAACTGATAAAAAAACAGAAAAATTTAACCCACAAAAAGAAATGCAAAAAAGTGTAGTTTTTCAAGAACCCCACCCCCACAATAAACGACACATCACATTCCAAAACAAAATGTCACTGAAAACCCACATAAAAAGTTTTCGGAGGAGTCTTAGCATCAAAATCTAATTACCATAAGGTATCCTGAGTCCCAAAGCGACGGAAGCATCATATATGAAATAGATGCATAAGTAGTCTTAAATACGCCATGCGTATATGTATATGTTGAACCATGTTTACATGTAGGACAATAGTGTTAAGTCTGTCGTCGAAATTATAAAAAAATACACATTACGAGTTTCATTCCCAATGCTCTCTTGTAGGTATTAAAAGGGGCGATAATATTAATATTAACAAATCAACGGGCAAGAAACAGCTATTTCTTATATTATGAAAACTGTGACTACTGTCAATCAAAAAGTTATTAATAGTTATTTGAAAATGAGCCCATGTTATTTCCTTATTTCCTGAATTGTGGCATCGAAAACGTTCGGATTTAATATTAGACTATTATTTCTAGGATTTTAAAGATGTAATATATTTCACGAACACTTTTACTTCAAATATATGCGGTAGAAAATGTAGGATATAAATAGTAAACTCAGCAGCTATCTTAGAACTGTACTTTTTTAAAACAGACTGAATTCTAAATATTTTGCAGATTGAAAAAAAATAGTAACTCTGCTTCGGTATCTCTTTTCAAAGCCGTAGTAACAATCGCAGATTTTTATCCAATCGCTTCTTAGACGAGACCCCAGATTCTTAAATGGCATTACATCCTGAAACAGCTGTGTCCTTCGAAAGGTGACCATTTTAAACCCTTTTCCAAATTGCTTGATCCTTTCTCTTTTTTTATTTGCTTGTTTATTTGTTTGGAAAAACTTTCACAGTCTTTTAATCCCTCCCATATTAAAGAGTAACCGAAGTTCCTTGAATGCTTCAATAAATGGAATGTTTTCAACACTTTTTGGATAAAACTTTGAGGTATATTTTTAGGATATTAAGAGCATGAAAAAAATGTTTCCTTTATAAATCTTAATACCTTTTCTGAATGTTAATTTCATGTGGCTGAACACACTTTAAATATAAGGATATAAGGATACAATATGACAACATTAGGACAATATTATAAAGGAACAATATAAGGATATAAGGATAATTTTTGCAGATTAAAAAAAAATAGAAACTCTGCTTCGGTATCTCTTTTCAAAGTCGTAGTAACAATCGCAGATTTTTATCCAATCGTTTCTTAGACGAGGCTTCAGATTTTTAAATGGCATTACATCCCGAAACAGCTATTTCCTTCGAGAGGTGACCATTTTAAACCCTTTTCAAAATTGCTTGATCCTTTCTCTTTTTTTATTTGCTTGTTTATTTGTTTGGAAAAATTTTCACAGTCTTTTAATCCCTCCCATTTTAAAGAGTAACCGAAGTTCCTTGAATGCTTCAATAAATGGGATGCTTTCAACACTTTTTGGATACAACTTTCAGGTATATATTTAGGATACTAAGAGCATGTAAAAAATGTTTCCTTTATAAATCTTAACACCTTTTCTAAATGTTAATTTCGTGTGGCTGAACAATTTTCAATTCTTTCTAACAGAAATATGAGGTAAAAAATATATGATTGAAAATTTTCATAAAATTTTCGATCATATATTTTTTAACTATATTTTAGTTTAATTAATGGAATTTGGGTATCTTTTCTTTATTATACTTTAAAAATATCTGAATCAGCTTCAATTCATGAAACATGGAACCTTTTCAACGAGTTTTTTTATGATTATTTTTATTTTGATCCTAGCATTCAATTTAGAGTAACTTCAGATAAGAAAAAAATTATTTTCAACTACCTCTTTGTATAAGCTTAAAACAAATTTTAAAATTTTAAAATTCTCACAAATTTTTTAAATGCTAATAATCTAACTAAATATTTTAAAGATTTATTTAAATATATTATGCAAGTCTAACTGTGCATGAATTTCAATGTAAATCTAATATTCAGTTAAAAATAAATTTCTTATAGAAATACTTTATGTGAATTGAGAAAATTTTACAATGTTTCATTATATTTATCGTATGAGAAAAACTAAACTGAATACTTTTTGAATGCAGAATTTTATCATATGCATTAGGAGAAATTTGTATAAAAAATTAAAAATTTCCAGAAAAGAAAGAATGAATTTTTAAATGATGAAAGCGAAAAAAGAACTTAACCTCGAGAAAAGGCCATTTAAAGTTTTCATTTTTGAATATATTTCATTTGCAATCACAAATAATAATATAAATAACTAACTGCCTTCGGCGACCAGAAGTTTGCCAGTAATATTAATAGCCTTTGACTATGCTTGCAACTTGGCGAAATAGTTTGGCGATTTTGTGGTTGTAGAGGCTGAGGGATTCTGCCAAATCTTTGTTTTTCAATTTCTCTCGAAAATGGAGGGAGAGGGGCAGGCGACCATTGATGGTATATCTAGAGGCCATAAGCTTTCATCTATACTTATAAAAGGCAATGTTTGTGTGTGTGTGTGCGTGTTTGTCTGCGATGTCCAGACGAATCTATCGCACTTACAGCCATGAAATTTGGCACACAGGTAGTCGTAATGGTGACTGAATGCACCTCGAAGCCGAAATTTTAAATTTTAATCTAGAAATTTTTTTATTTAATGTTTTGTGTTGTTTTGGTTGATTTTTCGCACTAATTTCTCAATAGAATGGTTTCAAATAATTGTACGACAAAAATAGATAGACCATCGGAAAGAGCACGCGATTTCCGTTCTAATGAAGTTAGTTTTGAATTCCTAACGCAATTTACTGATTTTTGAGAAATTTTTTAAAAATACCCAGTTTTGGCTTCAAGATGTTACTTTTGATTTTAAATTTGTTGCATCCGACTTTCTAATAACACTATTAATTTCAATTTTTTTCAGCTTATAACTAGAACGGTTCTGTCGGATTTAAAACAAGAATGGTTAAAATATCTATTATCGTTTTTTTTAAATTAATTTTTTTCTGGACCGTTGCGAGTTATTTTTCTCGATCGAGTTCCAAAAGCGGCACTTCTTCCGAACGTTGATGCCAATTTTGATTGGCGGACGCGTAGGATACGTCATGACCTTCACCTGAATGAATTACTTCGATTATTATTTTCGGATTTTATTTATATTTTGCTTGCTGTATAATAATCATTTTCACGTTCCAATTTTGTAATATTGTTTTGGATTAACGTACTCTGTACTGTAGCGTGAAAAAAAATAAGCAGGAAAATAAAAAAAATGTGTATCTTTTGTTTTGATTTTGTTTTCAAAACTTTTTCATGTCATTGTGGGCTGTTCTTTTTTTTTTCATTTTGTTAAAGTCCTGATTCCACGGGCAACGCCGTGCGCGTACTGCTAGTCTCTACTAATAATAAAGGAGAATGTGTGTGTGTCTGTGTGTTGGCGTTCTGCAGGGCACGCCGCTCGAGCCAGAGCTACAAAATTTGGTACAAACATACTTTGAAGGGTGAAAATGTGCACCTCGTAGCCCTTTTTTAAAAATTTTAATTAGAATTTTAATTAATTAAATATTAACCGAAATTTCGGTGTTTATCCTTAATAACTTTCGAAAATATTAAAGCACAAATATTATTTTTACGCCACCTCAAAATGCAATCCTTCAATGATATCAATTAAGTTTTTCTCTAATTTTAATAATTTTTTAAAATATTTTTTGGCATAATCTACAACAATACTTTTCATTGTTGCAACGCAATTCAAACCGATTTCATTGTTTAAATAAATATTTATTTGCGTGCCTCCCTTCCATTGTTAAAAGCTAAGGTAATATTTTTTATGTTTAATGATATGTTTTAATCAGCATATTTTCATTCAGCTAACATGCTGCTGAAAGTAAAATGTGCCGCGCCATTTTAAAGTTAAAATCAAATGCATACTTTCAAGAGGAATAAGAGAGTGAAGATTATGCCATTCTATTATACATGTCACGTGCAGTTACTCGACTCCATTAAGGACGTTGATGCTGCCAACGAACATAACAGGTGGAAGGCTACTGAAAGAACATGAGTTAAATGTCTATCACGACTTGGAATTTAAAATTACTTTGTTAAGAGAACCATGAATAGCAAATTTTACACAAGAGATCCAATTGAAATTGTATTCGCGGCGAACAAGATGGCAGCCGAAGGCGGCTAGTATGAAATACAAAATTTCAAAATCGGTCCAGTAGTTGGGGCTGGGGGACTGACTGTTTGAAGGTTTTTCCCCATAGTGCAGTGGAGTAATTTTTTGATTTCTTTCGAAAACGGAAGGTAGTGAAGAGCAGATGTTCATTGATGACAAACGTCATAAGCTTCCGTATGAAATAAAAATTATTGAAATCGGCTCAGTGGTTGGGGGTGGGCAACTCGTCTTCTTGTTTCCCCAATTATTTTAAATGTATAGATGTCTTAAATATTAAATATAAAGCTTTGGATAATATTTTAACACTAAAAGTAGAAAGGTGATTCTTAATGAAATCACTATACCCTAGCACTTGGCCATCCAGTGTATCTGATTTATTGGCCTCCACGAATAGCAAAAAGGGTACTAAGATAAGTTACAAAACCTACCCATACCCCAAAACCTCCCGTAGGAGGTATTAGTCCAGTCATTAGGTGCTAAAAAGGAATGATTTAAAGCAAATTCTGGTGGAGTCGTACTTTTTGGCTCCTATATGTTTTTTGGGGAGCTGATTAGGAATCTGAGGTTTCCCATCAAAAACTTTTGTTGGAATTTTAGTTATAGCCAAAAAACATGAAAAAAATGGACTTTCCCCCAGTTTTTTGCTTATAACTCAAAAACTATCAACTTTTTTATGGCATCAACATATATCAAAATAATCAGCACAAAATTTCCTAAAATTTATGTGTAGACTATTTTGTCGTTACTCACACCGTTTAAGTGCTATAACTGGTTAAGTTTGGAGAATGTTTGACTTGCCTTCTCGCTCGGCTTGAACAGCAACGAACCATCCAATCTGTATGCGCGAAATTATCTATCTTACTAAATAAATTCCTACTTAATTAATATACTTTTTCTATCGTAAACCTCTTTGTGCAAATAAACATTTTATCAGTTATATTGTGAGTATACTTGCATAATCTGCACAAAATTTCTTCTCAATCTTTCTACCCCTGGTATTGCCTGGCTTTCATGATTGTGAAGTAAACAACGGAGTAAACGAATTTTTTAATAACTTAACCCTGTTATTGTCCCCTACCTACTCTTGGTATCAAAAGAATCGAAGGAAATAATTTTAATACTGTGAAATTCAAAAGAAATGACAGAGTGCCACCACTAGCTCTAATAAGTGATGCCATCAAGGTACATGATGAAGGTGTATCTGTCAACCCTACAACGCTTTTCCAGATAATTTATATTACAAAGCAATCGGATGAACTAGAGGACGTCTTAACATTTCAACTATGTCCCTTTCCATTACCTCTGTTTGATGAAGCTGTAATGCGAAAAAGCACTAAATCCTCTATATAGAAAGCTTTCAAGCCATGCACACGGGATTTTAATGCTGAAAGCAGTGTGTATATTATTGATGGAGGACACTTGCTGCACAGAGTCATCTGGAAAAGGGGTTCAACTTTTTCATCAATTTGTGATAATTATGTGACATATGTTCGTACAAAGTACGAATCAACTTCTTTAGTCATTTTCGATGGGTATCCCGAAAATGAAACAATAGGTGGCACTTAATATGCAGAACGGACCAGAAAAACACGGAAACAAATGTCAAGAGAAGTAATGTTTGATGAAGCGATAATACCAACATTTTCCCAAGAAAAATTCCTGGCCAATCCGAAGAACAAGGATAGACTCATTTCTATCCTGATGAACAAGTTCTCCTCAGTAAACATGACATACAAGAAAGCAGACGAAGATTCTTATTGTTTAATTGTGAAAGCTATAGCTTCGGCCCCAACACATCCGTCTGTGGTTGTGATAGGTGAAGATATCGAACTTTTTGTCATCTTAATTGGCATTTGTACCTTTGTCAATATATATTTCCTAAAACTAGGACAAGGAAAATCTCTGAAAAGATATTTTCTCCTCATACAGTTTTAGAGAAAATAATCGCCGACAATATTTTATTCATACATGCCATGAGCGAATGTGACATTACATCAGCTCTTTTTAATTATGTTAAATTGAAGTTTGTGCAGACTTTGAAAAACAATAATGATCTCCTCAAAGTAATTGAAATTTTTAAGAACCCGGTTATGACCCCTGAAGCTGTTGCGGATGTAGGGAACCGCTTTCTTGTGGCATTATATGGCTACCCAATAACTACCTCGGATACTCCATCCTTGAATAATCTTTGCTACAAATGTTACATGAAATTTTCATTTAACAAGAGTAGCAACATGGCTTTGCTTCGCAGCTGCCCACCAACATTCGCTAAAAGTTTACTATCAGATCCAGCACTGGCTTGGCAATAAAAAGAGACCTGGAGACTGGGGTTGGGAAAGAATAAACAGTGAGCTCCAACCTGTCAAAACTCTGAACTCCCCGCACCTGACTCTATCCTGTACGCAAGATATTCTGCAAGTGTAAGAAGAAGTGCACAGGAAATTGCAGCTGTAGGAAGGTCAGACTGTTTTGTTCAATGTTGTATACTCATTGTTGGGGCAACTGCAATAACAGAGGGATTCAAGTAATTAATAGTGATGAGGATGATGATGGTGAACCAATACTGCCCGATGATTTAGTTGAGGTGTCTTCATCTTTGCGTGTGGAGGAAGACACAGGTGATCTTTCAAAAGATATTGGAAGTAATGCAACGTCTTGAAGACGTTGCACTACTTCCAAAATTTGAATCGACAAGCTTCAAAGCGACCAAGATAAAGTGAAGAGACTGTGTAATGTATATCTTATGTTATTACTAAGATCATATTTATGACTGTAGTTGTATTATTATTAAGTTATTATGACTTTTAAAATTTAGAATGCTACTTTTTTTCATGTCATTTTTTTTTCTTGGTTACTATATACCAAGTAATTCAAATTAATTAATAGAAATTAATAAAGTTTAATTAAAAACCACACTAAGTACTTTTAGTTGTTTGTAAAACAACATTTATTGTGAAAGTGAATTTAAGTTTAAATCAACATCAGCCTTTTAGAGCTAATCAAGGATTTTTATTCATAACTAGCACTTATGTCCGGCGTTGCTCGGGGCTAAATTACCTTCATGTCTAATATAACAGATGAAAAATTTATTTGAAAAAGGAACATTATAGTAGAAAAAGTGTATTAAATAAGTAAAGTATATTAATAGTAAGATAGTAAATTTTAGTGCGTACAAATAGGAAGATTTGTTATTTTTCAAGCCGTGCTAGCGGGTAAGTCAAACTTTAGCCAAACTTCAACCAATTATGGCGCCTAAATGGTACGCGTAACGAAAAAATAGTATAGACATAATTTGTAGGAAATTTTGTGCTGATTATTTTGATATATGATGATGCCATAAAAAGTTGATAGTTTTTGAGTTATAAGAAAAAACTGGGGGAAAGTCCTTTTTTTTTCATGTTTTTGGCTATAATTAAAATTCCAACAAAAGTTTTTGGTGGGAAACCTCGGATTCATAATCAGCACCCCCAAAAATATAGGAGCAAAAAATTACGACTCCACCAGAATTTGTTTTTAAAAACTACCTAATGACTGGACTATATGACCTGTTATCAGCGATGATAACACCGCCACTGTTGTCACTCCAGGGAATCCGGCGATTTCTCATCCCCATATTCCGCCGGGAATACCCACTCCTCCGGAGTTATTGAGTAAAAGGGTAACAGTGACGAAATAGCCCAATAAAAAATGACATTTTGGCTGTCATTTGGGTATATACTATGTCAATTCAAATTTCATTTTCCTGTATAGGGCACCGATAAAGTGTCTTCTCGGGAGAGATAATAATACTAATATAAATAGAACTAATGGCTCATGAAAATCATTTTATGGTCTAAAAGGCAACAACTCAAGTTAGCAATATCTAGAAAGCTAGCTACGAGCAATAGAATTATCTGTGAGTGAATCGCAAAATGTTAAAGAGTGCAGAACCTAGTTAAAGTGTTGAAAACTCTTATGTTGCAGATGATCCCTTTCATTAACCTTTTTGCGTTCATTGGTTTTTCAGTAAAACCACACATGGAGCATTTTTTACTGCGCATGGACGAAACGTAGCGTAATTTTTTTTCATAACTTCAAATCCAGATATGTAGGCCAACTTATATAAAAATTCCAGTTCAATACAGTTAGTATTCAGAAAGATATCGGCATTGCAAGAGCTAAATTGCTTTTGATCTCTAAAATGATGAGGGTTCTTGCACAAATTGCTATTTTTTGAAACTGAACCTTCAAGAATAATATTGAATTTTATGAAGGTTGAATATCCTGAATACTCACGTATACTTATCAATTAAATACATAATTTAAATTCCATTTCGATGATAACTTATTTGGAGGAAAAATAACCCGTTAACGTTCGTTGGTTCCACTGTGAAATCACAAATTTCTTGAAAATAAAGAATGCTAAATTTTTTCCTCTACATATTTATGATCAGCTACATGTCTAAGACTCATTTTGGAAATAAATTAATAATTTTCAGAAGGAAGCATGTTGTGAAATTGAAAGGGTTAACGAAGCAAATCAGGTAATTTGCATATTAACTAAAAAAATGTGCCTTTTAACCGCTTTCGAACCTTTACGGCAACATGTAAATGTCTAATTTTAGAATTAATTTCTATTGAAGTATGAAAAATAAGACTTTAAAGAACAATTCAAAAATTCTGTTCCGAGAATTTTAAACATCCCTGTGTTCTTAGAAACCTTCTTATATCAGAAGAGCAAAAAGATATTTCTAAAAGCCCGTAATATTTAAAATAAGACATTCAATTTATAATAATGTATTTATCAAAGGAAATTTAATGCCTCATTCTATTTTTATACCTGCATAATTTATTATTTTTTACATATTTCATAGAAACTAATACCGATTTTCTTCTTAATGTGCCGTTAAATTTTACAGAAATGATATAATCATTTAATGATTTCTTTACTTGAAAAATAACTAAAATACCCTTTCCAGTCTTTCCATAGAAAAACTTAATATACATCTTTTGTTCTAATTCTGAATACCATACTGGATGTTGCAAAAGCTCTTAGTTCCCATCACTTCCGATTAAATTGCTTTTTTCAAGTCCTGATAGTCTTTCATATCTTTGAGCTTTTAAAAAATTAAAGTTTTAGACAAAAAAAGGAAGCCTATTTCTACATGATATAAGCATTTTCTTTTTGAAAATATTATGAATTTAAATTTTTTATTTCGTCCCTTAATGCATATCAAAACCGAATTACTGTCTATCTTCTCATTTCTCGGAAATGATAATTTGATTTTTTTTAAGGCTAATTTGGTCAGATTTCTTTTCAGAATTTCTGAGAAAAATTAATTTATTTATATAGTTTTCTTAATCATTTTCTGTTTAAAAAGAAAGTATATTCGTTGTATTTAAAGCCAAGAGTTAGTCTCCTTTAAATAATTCTAACGATGTCAATGCAAAATTTAGGAAAGAAAATTACTTTGTTTATAAAAATTTTATCATACATTAGATTATGCCCTTTTCTCCCGAATCAATGCCCCTAAACTGCACAAAAATAATTTCTTTAAATTAATTTGCAGCTTTAATATACTTAAATAATTATAAATAATACTTTGAAAATAAGACATTAAAGGACTAAAGGTCAAAAATTATAATAAGTAAACGCATTCATCTCTTTGGAAATTAATTTTATGAAATGAAACTATGCAGTAACTATTAGTCTTCGAAATCCAATCTTAACTAACGGAAAAAGGAAGTGTCAGTTAATTCTCTGTACTTTAAACCATTCATTAAATGAAAGCACAGTTCAAGAATATGGCTTCATTTTCCTGTAGTAGCATATTTAACATGATTTTTTGAGGTTAAATATTTGAAAAATTTATCAAGCCAAGTGTTTAAATATCTGACAATTTGTCATTGCTACAACTGTAAAGTGTAGAATCTTATACCAAAACAAAACTCTTGGTTTGATTTTTGTAATGGAATACAGTTTTTTGGATTCTTAGTACTTTTATATTAAGAAAATATACAAGATATTATTGCTTCAATTAATATTTTTAACATTTCCATAAAAAAATTTCAATATAATAACCTGAACAGAAAAAAACAGTGTAATTTATAGTTTTAGAAGAGCTTTCTAAAACACAGGGCTTTTGAATTTCTCACTAATTTATTCATTAACTTGCGCAGCGTGAAAAGAACATTCTTTAGAAGTGTAATTAATCCCTGTGTGTTCCGTAACATACTCCATAAAGGCAAATATAATTATTATTGAGATAATTTAAAATTTTAGTTGACATTTTCTGTTTATCAAACAAAATTGGTTTCATAATCATAATTTCTTCATGCGAATAAATTTCGAAACTAACTTTGTGAGGCTAATGAGAAAGTTAAAAAAAACTACAAACTTTCTTGAATGAAACTTGCAAGAACAAATCGCATCTAATTAGAAAAGATTCTTTTCCAAATTAGATGCAGTTTGTACGAATTAATGAATCCCCATTCATCACACCGAAAAAACCAAGCCATTTGCAATAAACACATTTTACCAAACAAGAGAGGAGCAAAAGTACTAAGAAAGAATAAATATGATTCATATCAGTCCAGATTTAAGTGTAGGAGATCCTATCTGTTGGAGCAGTTTACAAATGGTCCCTGAACAACTCCAGAAACATTTCACCTTGAACAAGGAAACGTATCTCCTCTGTTGAGAAGGCATCGGTGCCTTTACGTCTGCATCATTAATCTTGCATGGCAGAACATAAGGGAAGGAATGAAATTTCCTGTCACCACTAGCTCTTTCATTCGATTAAAATTATTGTGCTTCAAAAGAAAAATCGATATGATGGGAGTAAAACGATTGTGCCTTACTCATCAGAAAGAAAATTCTTAATACATGAAATGGGCTTCTTGCTTGCTTATTCAAGCGTAAGTCAGAAGTAATGTGTTTTCGGAGAAACGCATGGAGAAGGTCAAATAAAGCAACGGGTATTATTAAGTTTACCGAAGATAGTAAACAAATTTCGCTCAATTTCGGTTTCTTAGGATGCTGGTATTTTGGGATAAAATGGAATTTGTATGATCCGTCTGGTAATCGAGTGATCATCTCTTTCAGTATGCATTTCAATAAAAAAAATTGTTACGAAAGAACGAATTCACCGTTTGAAAGATATCGGTATCACACTATGTAGCACGCTGGTATGGGGTTTTAAAGTTCTATAAAACAATGAAATGTATTCGTAATTGAAATCTTCTGCTTCAGTTCCAGCATTTAAAGAAAGTCTACTGCGAGCAATGCGATAGCTAATAGCACAGCAAAATCATACTTCCCGATATTAGATAAATATCTTAGAAATATACTTTGAAAGGAAGTTCATCCTGCAATGCCAAATGGAAAGAATGTTTCGACTTCATTATCACAAAATAAAAGTTTTTGTTAAGGTTTATAGAGATTCTCTCAACATTAATCTTCTTTCTGAAAATACATATAGGAAAAAGAAAGACATAATGAGAAAAAAAAGAGAAAAAAGAAGAAAGAAGAGAAAAAAAGAAAAAAAATAAGAAAAAGTATGCTGTAGATTAAAATTTTCCGTAATTTCACCAATTTGCATTTAAAATTAAGATTTCATCCTATAGAACTTCCTTTCCTCACGGACAATAATTAATTTTTTCTAGATAGAACGAAGCTCAACATAGAATTATCTTTGTTTAAAAAATTATGGCGTTCAAGGACCTTAAATAATGAAATTTTGACTGAGTTCTTTCAGTCAACTTAAAATAAGTGTTTTTTATGGTTAGGATCAACCGAAAATATTACAATGTTGCAGTGACGGCTCCTCTTTTTGTGCACATGAGCACGTGAACCCCCAGAGAAAAACGAAGAAATAAATTTATTAACAAATTAAATAAAATAATATTAAATATACTTCCACATTTCTGTCAATTTCCAGGATTAGTTTCCCCATTTTAAATACGCTAATACGTGGCTAACGTACTGTATTGTAGGTTACTACAGCACAGCGCACTTGGTCTTTCCTCGATCGCACATGCGATCGAAGAAATGCCCTTGAAAACCAATTTATAGAGACAGAAGCGGACCGAGGAGCGGGAGCGGAAAGGCACGGCCGATACCATTCCATTCGCACATCTTCAGTGTGCGGAAACTCGCGGGAGTTCGCTTTCGTTACGGTTTTCTCGTTCGAATTCTCACTCGGTTTTGCTATATTCGGTTAGTTAATTCGTTTATTATTATTGTTATTATTTTTCGATATGTATTTTTTACGAACTAGTGTAAACAGTTAAAATGGCACTTTGTAAAATCAGTGTTTCGGAACTAAAGTAGTTGTATTTTTCAACATTGAGTTTGGAAAGAAAAATTGAATTGAAATTACTCAGGCCAACACCTTTGCTAAACCTTATCTAGGTGACGAAATGTAAGACTAGAGATTTCAAAAGAGAATTCAAACCCGATTTATATGAGAAATGTTCATTGATTTGTGGATGCGAATCAACTAACAGACTGTTTTGTTTTCCATGCCTCCTGTTTACAAAACAGAATGGTGATTCAAGTTAGGTAAGTTACGGTGTTGCTGATTTATCACTTCTAACTCAGAAAATAAAAAAAGCATGAATGCTTACAATCACATTTAAACTCGATCTTAGAATTTAATTTGCTAGGAAAGGTGGATATTCGCCAACAACTCGACATTGCATTTCGTTCAAATGTTAAAAGACATAATGAGGAAGTTACCAAAAATCGTTATGTTCTAACAAAAGCAGAACTTGATTCGTCTCTTAAAGACCATCTCACTAGTGCCACTGTTTTTAAAAGAACGTCAAAAGAAATTCAAAATGATTTATTAGACTGCATGCTCACTGTTTGTTAGAACCACATAAAAAATGAGATATCAAAAGCAAGTTTTGTTTCAGTAATAGCAGATGAAACTACTGATGCGTCATCAATTTGCCAATTGGTTGTCGTTTTTCGATACGTTTTAAGTAAAGGGCAACCGGTTGAGAGATTCTGGGGATTCACGAATCCACTTGGGCATGATTCAAAATCTATAGCTGAATGTATCCTCGCAAGTTTGGAAAAAGTAGTAGCCAAACCCGAGAAATTAATATCGCAGAGCTACGACGGTACAAACGTGATGAGTGGTCAACACGCTGGTGTTCAAGCTTTTATTCAATGTGCCTACAAGAATGCACAATATGTACATTGCTACGCACATAAGCTCAAATTAATTGTTGGGCAAGCAACCAGTCAGAATCAGCAAGTTCGAGTATTTTTTTCCAACCTCAGTGATATTACTTTTTCAATAAATCTCCACAGAGAATTGCTATTCTAGATGAAACTGTTATAAGAGTCGAACTATCAATACAGTATATGAATATAGGGAACAGTTGATTTAATGCATGGGAAAAATAGAGTCAACATCTAAACAAGCTGTAGCAATAAATCAAGCAGGAGCTATTCGCCATGTGTTAGAAGACTCGAAATTTGTGTTTTGGCTTACAGTGTTTCACAATATTATGCCACATGTCGATGTGTTATACAACCAGCTTCAGAAAACACGAACTGATGCAGCACTCATTAGAAAGCAAGTAAACGTTTTCCAGCAGTCATTAGAGAAAGAAAGGAAGAGAATAGGCACAGTGACAAAGGAGATATCGGCATCATATGAAACTTCAAGAAAAAGAAAGAGAGAGAATATTCATATAAATAGAACTGTAGCAGCTAGAGAAATATGTGGTGTTATCTCGAATCAAGTAAAAGAGAGATTTTGTTTTATTTCTCACTACTCTGCTGTTTCTCTCCTCGAAGCTCCAAAATTCCAGGAGTACGAGAAAAAGTTTCCAGGTCAGATTCTTGACCAAACAACTGATGTTTATTCTATGTTACAGAAGGATCGTCTGAAAACTGAACTAGGAGTAATTTACAGAATATCAGATTTCAGAAATATGACTGGTGCTATTGGTCTTCTACAATTTATTATAGAAAACAATTTGCAGACTACGTTTTCTGAGACCTACAAACTATTGATAATTATTGTTACCATTCCAATGACCACTCCTGAAGCTGAGAGATGCTTCTCAACTCTAAAACGAGTTAAGACATTTTTAAGAAGCACTATGAGCGAGGACAGACTAAGCACTCAAGCTATGATCTCAATAGAAAAAGAATGATCAATGACATACCTAAATTCAATGAAAACGTTATTGATTTGTTTGCCTCAAAAAAGACAGACGAGTTGATTTAATTTACAAAAATTGTACTTGACTATTTTTTAATAAAAGTTCAAAGATATATTGTAAGCAATATTATGGCTTTATTACATTCCATTGTAAGAAATAAAATGTTACATTTCTTTTTACCTATGAGAACTTGTTTTTTTTTTCTTCAGTTGCATTGTTTTCCTTTAACTTGTGAAAACGTAAATGTATTTTAACTTGTAAGTTACGTCATATCTACAGATTTAATTTTCGAAATTTGTTTTGTGAACCTCCATTTAATTAACCCACGAACCGCCACTGCAATGTTGTAAAAAAATTTTTACAGTTGTAACAATCACTTTAGGTTTTCTATAAATGTTGACTTTTCTAAATTTTTAATGAGAACCGTTTTTTTATTTTTTTGGAGTATTGTCTACCTTCGATTAATTTAAAAATATTTTTATTTCTTTGGTGAGCATCTGATTCCGCAAATTTCACGCCATCCTTTAATGATTTAACACCTAAGTGAAAGCTGTCACATATTCTACGACAGATCTAATGAAAATTGGAAATATCTCGCCAAGTTTTAATGAAAATTAATCGAAATAACACTGAAGAAGTATTTTCGACTAATGTAGGGAAATTAAAAATTGCAGATATATTTGGAGACATACGAAAATTGTTTAACTTTCCAAGAAAATTGCACGATTTTTCTTAAAACGGTCATTATAAAGAGGGAAAAACAACAGGTGTGAAATCTTTGGGAAGCTTTGGTATGTTCTTGTAGGTGGTAATTTATAATTGGACATTAGAAAGGGATTGTGAATCTTCTGTAATCAGCGGTAATTTTTTTAAAGATGTCAATGTACATTTTATTATATGATTTCCTTTAATGCTTTTAATTAGCTTTCACTTGTGTTGTGTTTCTGTAAATCTTGTCGAATGTGTTGATTACATTTGTGAATAAATTTATAATTTCCTTTTTTGTCGGCTTTCAACTTTGTTAAAGATAATTTGGTTGCTATTCATCACATAAGCTAAAAATTCTATATACTAAACCTCTTTTATATTGCTATACCTATAGTTGAAGACAGATTAGCTATCTCAAAACTATAAACATTCCTGAAATTTTAAATATTCATTGTCATTAAAACGACTAAAACAATCATTAAAGTTACTAATGACCCATGAAAAAGTATTTCCAATCAGAGTAAGCGAAACAGCGAATAAACGGAAAAGATCGATTATCGTTTTTTTTAAATTCTTATTCATTACTTTTACAGAATGTGTGTGTGTGTGTGTGTGTGTGTGTGTGTGCGTGTTTATATCTTATATGTATATGTTTATATGTATATAACTCGGATGCTTGAATCATATTTGATTTTGACTTTAACTCTTCGTGAGTAATGTTTCAAATTTATAGCTTTTTCTTTTGGCTTTCTCTCATTTTCCTCTTTTATAGCTCAATTTCTTTTATATTCCACTTAACTTTTCTCTCTTCCTTGAAGTCTACCTTTATCTATATTACGCAGGATAGGTTTAAATGCTTTTGATAGGAATGTTAAGTAAGCGCTTTGTATTCTTCTTTTTATGAGCCAATGTTCATCGTAAATTATGAGGAAAGATATAACTTTCTATGTAATAATATGAACAGGCAATACTTTCTTTTTTTCGAATTTATCAGATAAATAATTTCAACATAGGATATATTTCTTTTTACTCAACAACTTCTTCTGAAATTCAACTGTATAGTTTGTTTGAAAAATAGTCACATTTCTAAGTATATAGTCTTTCTAAGGGACAAATCCCGTAAAACTTTGAATTGTGTTCAGCCCTGTTATAGAAGTTACATGCCAGTTGGGTGGTTTTATTTTATTTTTTACCTGAGACCCAGGCTATCGGCTAACGTTTATTAGATAAGGCTATTCATCAAAGTATTCTGTTTTCTGAAGCTGTATTGTATTCACTGTAACGAAACACCTCCGTATCACTAAAAAAATATAGATAAGTTTTATTACAAGCTAAATTTTTTCATGCAGACATTTTTGTTATATCGATCCTGGAGATTGGTGTTTTGAAATTTTTTTAAGAAAGAAGTTTCTATTTTCAAGCTGATCTGTCACATGAAATTAATGGTTGAGTTAAAACCAAGAGGCTATAGCTAATATTCTTAAACGTATATAACTATTGAATAGGTTTATTAGAAACCATAGGCAATTCCTTAGATATCTCACAATTAGAAAACAGGGCTATAAAATACAGGGCACCTTCTATAATCGAGGGTTATACAAGATATCTCAGTTTAAGATTAAAAAATTGTAGAAGAGGTAGGGTGTACCTAGACGACTCAAAATCACATTAGCAATACAGATTCGAAAGTGCTACCCTGGCGCGGCAGATGACATTGAACGAGCTTGGAAATCCCCAACGTCATTTCACATCTTAATGGGAGCTCACAATACGACCCTAAATAGTACATCACGAATACATTTTGCGGCAAGTGTTTGGACAAGTATTGTGGATATCACCCCGTTGCTTCTTTATCTGTATAGTAGCAACTATTTGATGTTTCTGGAGCACCTGTCGCCACAACTTTTGGATGGCGAACAGTTTTCTGCATCAATGCAACTTCCCTTGTAATTCCAACACGATTGAATCACTGTTCATTTCAGCCATAGCGTTCGTTACTACGTAACAGTGGCGAATCCAGTGGGTAGCTATCGGGCTGCAGCCCACCCCCAGAGCTAGACCAGAATTCTTTATTTTATTTAAAATCACTACAGCTGTTTTTTCTTAATCTCCCTTTAAAAAAAGTGAAAACACTTCTTCCTGGTTTTTGACAGGCTCCAAAGCTTTCCTCCTTTTGGACTCATTCCACTCGTGTTCGCATGGTGTCCTTTTATTTTTGGCTTTTTTTCTGTGCAAATGTCTTTTCCGACCCTGCATTTATACGCAATGGATGCACCTTACCATTCCTCTTCCTATAATTTTATAAATCTGGTACAGTATTTTACAATATTACATACAATATTTTACAAGTCATAACTCACGTCCTACGTTATTTAAAATTATATTTAAGTAATGTTTTTGCTTTAATAGTGCTTAAACATAGGAATTAGCCCAAAATAGTGATTATGTTATAAGCTAAAGTATTCCCATAAATTTGAAAAACCCCTACTTTCTTATATTTGGGTAAAACTGTCACTTATATATGCTTCAGAAGTGTCAAAGTTGAATTTTTTGGATACATCGAATATTTCCTTCGAAATATTGTGGCGTTTTATGGAAATATCCCGCTGTTCTAAGTTAATTGATTATTTTCAAGATAATTCAGTTATAAAAGAAGGAAAATTGCGAGAAAAATTTAGCGATGAGTGGCGAAAAAACTATTGCACAGGTTGGAGTAATGACATTTTATAAAACAAAAGCAAAATCGTTACTTAAAGTATATTAACTTTTAAAATAAAGGTAAAACTTTTAAAATAAAGGTAAAATAGAAAGAAAAACCAAACTGTTACATAAAATATATTAACCTCCAAAATAGAGGTGAAGAGGAACGATTGATTCATAATTAGATATTCAACGTAAAGAAGACAAAGTTTGATTAGCAACGTGTGTCTTACGCGTAAAATCTTTCTCATCTTTACTGAAGAAAGTTCCTCGAATACATTTTGTCTATAAGAAGATTATATTGCATTGATATTTCAGTTTATAAAGAAAGATAATTATATAAAAAAAGACAATTTTCTGTGCTTTCTCAATACCTATTTAATTCTTCCGACTACTTTCAGTAACTTTTTAACAAAATAAAATAAATGGCATCAATTCATACAAATGACGGACAATAATCTATATTACTATTATAATACAAAGCATACTACACTGTAAAAAATATCCGTTTTTTCCCCGGACTTTTTCCGTATATTTGACGGTTTAAAGCTGTTTTGTTGACAAAACGGTTTTTCCCCGTTTTCCGCTCCAGCCATAAACGGTTTAAAACAGTCAGTTCAAATTCTATTTTTCGTCAGACGGTATTGCTTTCCGTATAATAACTTTCCCTTTTCTTAAATGTAATTTTATTGCATTCATTTCATGTTTTTAATAGGGTTCCATCTCCGCTATTGTTTACACATGTTGCAGTAACCTGTTGTCACTCCTAACCTTAAAACACGTGTTCTGGCAATAGTTGATTTTTACACCACTTACTTCATTTTCTGATGTCTCCGCAGTCTACTGGTTAGAGCGACTGCCTTTTGTTTCTATGAACGCGGTTTCGATCCCCGGCTCGGAGGAATTAGAAGTTTTGTCACCATCTTGCATCGAAATCGTCCAAGTAAGTTCAATTAAAAATTCGATTAATTGAAATTAATAATAAAGCCTTGATTAATAAATATTCCTAATCGATAATACACATCAGCACGTTTCAACTCAACTCGAACAGAAGGAGGAAACAACTCAACTCAGTCGATGACGTCACTTACTTCGATGATTTAATTTTTAACGAGAAAACTTGATCTCATACGGTAAAAAACCGTTGTGCCTACGGATTTACTTCGTGAATTTTACGGAAAAAACTTGTCCCTGTATGGTAAAAAACCGTTGTGCCTACGGATTTACTTCGTAACTTTTACGGTTTTGCACAACCAACCCAGCTGCCGGTTTAAAACCGTAAATTTTACGGGATTTTTTTTACAGTGTATTTGCCTTGTTAGATTGAAAATTAATATATTAATACAATTTTTTCTTTTTGAAATTACAGGAGGCGTATTGTATATGGCCACAGTTATTCTAAGACAAAAGGAATGGCACGACACTGTCTGTTGAATACCCTTCTCCAAACCGTTACGCCACTCCAACGTAGTTTGGAACTTAGAAAAAGCATACATGGAACAGGCCGGAATCTCCGATAGCCAAAATGGTCTAGTCCCAGACTAGGCTATCAATGTGAATGGGGAATATTAAATGAAATTTAATCTCGGACTCGCGATCGCCCCAAAACGAAGTAAAGACATAGAATCAGACCACCGCTGTGTATTAGATTTAAGTACTGCATCAATATGCACTTTGTACTACAAATATCAACCAGCGGGAGTGTTCGCACCAATACTTTCTAGCATACTTCCACAAGGTGATACAAAGGTGGTAGTTTAAAATAAAACTCAAGCAAATGCGATGACTTTACTCGTCCTGCGCTAGAAAATGTGAATTCAGATAAGATTTATAAGTAGGGTAGGGTAGTAATAGGTAGAAATAATCATAGTACTACATCTGATTTTAAGATAATGCCTTTTCTTAACTCAGTTCATTTTTTTAATTTATTAGAAATTTTATACATCTGTAATTTCATTTTAGTTAATTAAAGTTCTTTGATAGTTTAAACGCACAATGAAGTGCAAATTTCTATTTATTTTCATAGCGTAAAATTTCTTATTTCTTATATAAATCTATTTAGAAATGTGTGACTTATACACATACAGCATTCCAGTTGGAACATATTATGCTTTATATTTACGTATGGTATTGTGGAATATTTTATGATCAAGGGCAAAAGTGAATGACAATTCAGAATATATTGGACTAAAACAATAATTTCAAATATAAGCTGCACTTTTATGTTCACTATGGGTGTATGAGCCTGCAGAAACCCACTATTTTTTGTGAATGTTTATTAATTTACATGCTTTTTTAAGCACAGTATGAAAGAGTTCTTTATTACGATCGAGGATTTTTTTTCATTCCTATCTCTGTAAAGGAAACTCTTAATCGATATCTTAAAAATAAAAAGAAAAGAAATACAGAAAGAATATATGATAAGAAAAATTTTATCTCCGCAAGAAATTGAAATCATTGCCATCGGAAATCGATGCATCTAACCTCATATGGCCGAGAACTTCGAGATCCAAACTTAGATTAATGATATCATCTCCTCAGTCTGGAAAGTATGAGATGCGATTTTCTCAATGAGAGTTTTTTGGGAGTTTCCTTTTTTTTCACTAAGATTCGTAAATCTTCTTTTTAAAATAGCAAAGGAAAATAAAGAGAAGAGAAAGAATCATGGCCTTTCTTCTAAAACTGTCTCATTTTTCGTGCGATTTCTTTTTAAATCTCTCCGCCGTTACAAGTGGTCATTATTCTAAAATTTCGACATGACCTTTATTTCAGAGCTGATTAGCTTTTTTTTCATGAGTAAGAGGTAATTAAGAAAACTCCTTCTCAGTAGATAACCTTAACTTCTAATAAATAACTCAGAATAATCTGGATCAGTTTTAAAATTTTCTGTTGTTTGCAGTACGGTTTATGCATTATTACACCGTGCTACATTATCTCGATTAAATATTAAAATAGTTTATCTCACATTTATTGGACTAATCTCGTCTTTAGTAAACATACTATCTATTCAAGCTGAGAAATTTACGTACTTAGTTTCTTGTTGTTGTTGTTGGTTTACTTGTTTAACTGTTCGTTTTAAAAAATGGACGACGTAAATTGTCAAACACAATTTGTTTATTTGCAACTATTTCTTGCGAGATTTTTTACAACTTGTTTCATGTTCCTAAAGATGAATTTCTAAGCGATTTTTCTTACACTTTTTGTTGTGATAGACTGCTGCATAGTTGTGTTTTCTCAGAGACATTACAGTATTTTAAGAACTTGACTTTCAGTTCTTCTCTTTAGTTTTGATTCATTTCGAAAATTGTTTTCTGTTAGTGAATTTGAGGAAAATTTATTGCAAGATTCCACAATAATTATAATGATAAATTATTAAATTTATTTAAACCTAAAGAATAGAAAATAATAACAATGAAAAAGTTTTTAAAAAGCACGCTTTTATTACAGTCCGAAATTTTTTAAAAAATTATGAAAAATCGCGGGGGCAAAACACAAATCATAAAACGTGAAGAACAATATGAAAAGAAAATTAAGTCACAAGGAATACCATTAGAAAAGTTATAAACAATCTCTAAAAATTAAAAATATATCATAAATGTATTTAAAAATCCAATTTACTTAGAGTAGGGGAAGTTGGGATAGATTGATACGCGGGAACATTGATACAGTCCATAAATTTTAATGACTTGAATGGGTCAAGATGTTCACATTCCCTTGTATATGCCACTGTAACCCTTTTCAGGAGGTATATATTTCGGCCATGTTAAGAAAAAAGTTAATTTACAAATGATTCAAACCGTTAATCTTCTCGTCTAAGTAAATTTTACTCTAAGTATGTGTTGTGTGATTTCTTTCACTAATTACGTTTTCCTGCCAGAGAATCTACTTCAAAGGTAGGAAAAACATTTATTTTTCTGAACTATATTTTAGATTTCTTAGAGTTGATTTTGCGTGACCACTTGGTTTAAATAAAAAATCTCTTCTGGCAGATTGATACAGTTGACTCCGGGACACATTGATGCGCATCTTCTGGTGTGTATCAATGCGCCTTAAAACAGCAATTATTTTGCAAAATAGTCTTCATAAAGGGAAAAAACTTAAAAATGAACTATCTAAGAGAAACACAAAAATAATTGTTTGTTTTAAACAATGAACGCCAATTAAATTTCATTGAAAAAATGAAAAGTATTGTAGTAAATTAAGTTAAAAATATTTTTTACGAATTTATTAAAATAGGAAAAAATGTACGGAAACCTAATTAATATCACCGAAAAGATACTTTTTGTATTTTCAGATGATGTGAAAATTATTTTTGTGCTATATTATTTCGTAAGTCATCAAGGAAGAACGCGAAAATTTCTCTTAATTTTTAATTAATTAAAATTTCCAAAACCGGCGTCGAGGCTCACATTCCTTCCCTCCAAAGTATTTTTAGACACACACATCCTCCATTGTTATTTGTAGAGATAAATTATTTTTTGATGCATTATTGTTTCATTTTTTCAGTCTCATTAAAATGTTGAATTTCGATTAAAATAAAAGTTTGTTACTTGTTAAAATTTTTAACCTTGATTTGGAATATAAAGTTTATTGATAAAGCACCTTTTGTTTTGATCCCAGACCTATTAACCATCATTATTTTCGATATCTCCGTCTGTATCAATGTACCCGTTGTATGGGGCAGATTGATGCAAATCCATTTTTTATGAAAAAAGTGTAATAAGTATATTATTATGCCGTTTACTACCAAAACTTGACTGAAATTCTATATTAGATTAACAAATGTATAAATATATATTTTTAAATTATTTCCGTGGTAAAATAATTTTTTAGCTTTCCAAAAAAAAGTGTATCAATGTTCCCACATTCCCCCTACTTATATAAGTTCTTCTAACTTTTACAATTTTTGTTCACCTCCAGAGTTTGATTGGAAAAAATTGGGTTTTTTTACATTTTATATAGGCTTTTTTAAAAAACTTTTTTATTTATTTTATTCTCTATATATGCAATCTGGAGCTCAAGCTGATGTTGATAGTGTTCAAAACGCCCATTCTTGAGGTTCATTGGAATATTCAATTGTCAAATCATGCTCAGCTAATACATGTTACGAATACTGCTCTAATTTTGCAGAGTTATTTTGTATATCTAACTGAAGGAGAAAAAACATTGCCTCAAGGCATTACATAAGACAAGTTGCAGTTTACATGTCAGGCGACTCGCCGGCCGTTGTTGACCTTTCATCTTCACAGATAGATAGGTCGGCGCGAACTGTTAATTTTATTTGGTGGTATGCATAATGGCGTTCAGAAGCGACAGCGTTGTTCCGTGAATTTATCCCAATGAAGGTTTGACTATATTTGCTCACATTTCTGGTGATGAAAATTTTCCAATTTATGGACCTATCTTTCAGTAAGCTCGGTTGAGTGAGTAAGAACTATGGAAACACATAGACGATTCATTCCTTATTCGCTACTCGATCTTTCATCTGATATGCCTTAGTTTCACATCCCAATGAAGATTCTGATTTATAGAAAGTGCCGTACAGAGTAGTCCTCCTCTGTGTGGAATGTGGTCTCTTAGCCCAGTTTTGGAAACCTATCGACTTGGTATGAAAATTCTAGTCAAAACAAAAACAGTCCCTGGCACGAATTATGAACAGGGCCGGAGGGGGTGCGAATGGTGCGACCGCACTAGGCCCCGCATTTTCTGAAGGCCCCGCGCCGCTGACTGATTTTTTAAAAAGAAAATGCTTTCTTTTTTGAAAATCTAAATATATATACATTTAAATATAATTATGCAATTTGTGCACATTTTACATTAACCAATCTAAGGCAAGGTTGTGTTCTTTAAGTTTAAAGTCATGAAAGATTAGAATATCTTACAAACTGCACACAAACTGTTACAAATTAAGAACACTTTCAAACTGAGAAACACTATTGATAAAGAATATGAAAAATAGTTAAAAACGAAGCACAACGTTTAAAATGTGTTTGTATATGAATAGTGGCTATAATTTTATATTTATAAAATGACTATTATTTTATATTCAATTAGAAAGGAAACAATAAATTTAGTTAAGAAAGCTAAGCATTTCACAATTTTACTAGATTGCACTGCAGGCTTGAACCACCAAGAACAATTGTCTGTTATTTTAAGATATATTAATGTAGATGACTCTGAAAGTGATGTGAATATAGAAGCAGGGCCGGTTTAAGACTTATCGAGTATATAGGGCAAGTTTTGGTTTCCTCCCTCCTCAGTTTCAAAACCAAATATTTTTTTTATTTTTTTTCATAAAAGCGTTTATTAAGTAACAACTATACAGACAGTAATATAAGCGTTTATTAAGTAACTAACACAGACTGAAATATAAAAAAAATTCTTAATTTATCGATCATCTTCATGAGAGTGGTTTCAATATATCAGGAATAAAAAAAATCAAAATTTAAAGTTAAAAGTTTTTTTTTAAATGAATGGTGCAAAAATTACAATTTTTTTACGTAGTCTAAATAATCTGATATAAAATTTGTAGGGATATTTTTCAGCCAGAAAAATGGTAAAACAAACTGGATTACACTGATATGCTTGCACAATTGAAAACATGACAAAAAAATTCTAAGAATAATGTTCTGAAATTTAAGCGACACCTGATTTCAATTTGAATTAGTACGAATATACTGCTCTTGTAAATTAAATGAAAGCACTAAATTAAATCGCCTTGAAAATAATGAATAATAATAATAATTAGGCATTTGGAGCCCCAAAGTTATTGAGCCCCTAGGCAATTGTCTATTTGATAATCTGACCCTGTTTACAAGAACGATTTGTGTTGAAACGGCAAAAGACTTGACAGGAAAATGTTACCGAAAATAATTTTCTGAAATTTCGATTTGAAAAATATCGTCATTCTCCTTTTAACAACTGGGCAAAGAAAATAGTTGAATGGTTAATTGAAGGCGACACGTGAATTTAAGAATCAAAGAACTGGATGGGGAAAAAAATATTTTGTCTTTGAGGCAACCGATCAGTCTATTTCATCTGCCAATCATCCATTTTCTAGTCATAATCAATAGTGCCACTTTTTCTTTTTAGAAAAGATTCGAAATTTACCGCTAGCAAAAGACGTCATATGGATTTTTATATAATTAGGATAATATTCACAAACTCTCTGAAGATGCTTTGCACATTTTGGGTAAGCAGGGTCGGCGTGGGCAATGAAAAAAACTGTCTGAAGACCATCTTCTTAGATGTTGAAAAAACTTAAATGCAACTTTATAAAGCGATATTGATTTATTCATTGGAATAAAAATTTGTGGTCGACTTTTGCTATTCAGGGACACGGTGTTAAAATATATACTTAAATATAATTCATTTAAATTTTATCCAATTTTGGGACTGTTCCGAAAAATATATTAACCTTACTAATAACAAAGGTATCTGCAGAAATGTCTTTCTCATAATTGAAAATAAGAAAAAAGGAATTGCTTGAGAACTATCATTTGTTCAGAAAGATTATTTTTCTTAGCCATGATACCTGTAGAATCCAAATTAGCTATAAAATTAAATTATGATTATATTATCAGCGAATTTGAAATAATGAATGTAAGAAAATGAAGCAAAAATAACATATTGTTACCTTATTCTATCAAGTCGCAGTCCAAATTGTATTTTATGAGTTTATGAAGCCATTATTTTTGTTATTTGATTTGTGAAAGATTTTGAATGTGATTTAATTGTTAAATTTATAAAAATATTTTACTTATGTGTCATTTTCATGTATTGCTTAAGTCCTTAATATACCAATTTGTGCAACGTAATAAATCACAAAATCAATAAATTATTTTATTGCACGAAATTTTTTTCAAGGCCCCGCAAATCAACTTTGCACCAGGCCCCGCTTTTTTCAGGCCGGCCCTGATTATGAATATTCTACATGCCAGAAAGCGTGAAATCATCTTTGACTAAGGAAGCCTTTCCACGCGACCATTAGTCATAAAAACATTCACTGTGAACTATTTCAAAATACTTTGTGTTTTATTTTAATTTTAATTGTTTCCTTCTATCTGTGAGGATGTTATTTTACCGTAATCCTTATCAGATTGGTTGCATCCCAGTGACTGGAAAATAATAATAAGGTTTGTTTGGTCCTTTTGACTTAATGTACATTATATCCACATAAAATTGATTCAGGCGAATTATAGACAGATAAGCAGATTTTAGTTAATTATTGAAGATGGTGCTCCCGAATGGAGACATCCGATGAACGCGAGTGAATAGCTGCCCCCAGTCTGGCAATCCAAACTTTCTTACAGAACAACCGCCAAAACGACGTTGGTGTTACAGTTAAACACAATCTTTGTAAAACAGGCGTCAACAAGGTCAATAAGAAGAATGTTTCGTTACGACACTTACCATGTAAATGGCCTACAGAGAGTAAAGTAATTCAAACTTATAATTTAACAGCTACTAGATGCAAGAGGACCGCTACAGTCTGGCGGTAGGTTTCTACTTAGGGACCGGAGGGTTTAAGATTCAAAAGCAGATCCCATCAACGATCCACAGTGTATGGGGCCCGACGCATGCCAAATCTGACATTGAAGTTAATACACCCTCCAGCTAGTGTGAAACTAGAAGTTTGGAGAAAGAAGCGATGTCTCACATGTTGTCCTCCCCTGCTCAAAATTACGAAGATGGTCCCAAAATAATCCTCACGTAGCTTCAAAACGGAAAGATTATATAACTAAACTAAAGATGGAAGTAGATTTGCTACAACCACACAAAAACAGGATAAAAAACATATTGCTTGCAGTCAAGCTGCATATTTTCCCAAACTTCTCGTCTTCCACTTTCTAAACTTTAATCACAATTTAAATAATTCCAATTAATTTTGGAGCAAAAGATATCGTTAACAGTAAAACTTTATATATATATATTAATAATTTAATAGACATTTTTAAGATAACTAAATGTATTACAATTTTTAATATAGTTTTGAGAATTTTAATATAGGTATATTACTAATTCATGATATCAAAAATTAATTATATTATTTATTCAATTATGCTGATTCATGGTAAGATTTTTGGTTGTGGAAACATGTGATGTCAATATGCATGGCGGGCTATATTGAAAGAGATGAATTCTGGTAAGTGTAAGAGGAGACACAGATTATTTTATGTTTAATGTAAAGTATGGGCATTTTATTGAATTATATATCTACTGTCTTTAGTGCAATATCTTAGTGCAATATAATGATATTTACATATTTTATCCTGAATTTTAGTCGTTTCTATATAGTCATGCTTTATAGTTAGGGTTAGTATAAGACTTTTCTTTCTAAATTCTTTCATTTTAGGGTAAATTACCCTGTTTGTTTTTTCAACAACAATAGTAACAGGGATGGTTTGTACAGCAAAATTAATTTAACCTGGCTAAAGCTTGTCCACAGCCAAGCTGCTATATTAATTGTTGAAAACTCCATTTACTTGGATTGCCTATTTCATTATTTTCAATAACAACAGTGTTCTTTCACTTGTTGACATATAATGTTTAAACTTGATTTTTGTTTATGGTATCTTTAGTAATTTCAATTTATTAGATTTTATTTAAAATTGATGTATTGTTCAAATAATGACTTTTTGATATAGGATTTAATTCTTGTTTACTTTATTTATGTATGATTATATACCAGTTATATTTGGATTTATATTATATATATATATATAAAGCAATGCTGTTGTTACAATTAAAATTTAATCCTTTAAAATAGAAATATAATTGTATTTATCAAAAAATAATAGCTAATATAAAATTATTATTCAAATAAAAAATAACTTTAAGACTATTTACTTTTCTTATAATTTATAACCTGATGAAAGCCTTCATGTATTATATAATAAACGCAATGTTAACCGAAAAGTCATTCTAGTTTCGAAGTTTAATAAAAAAAAATCCACTTGCAGTCTTTTTCGTTATTGATGTTCAAAGAAATGTGCAAATCCAAAGGTGTTCACATTTTTTTGTCACCCTGTTGTATGCATCAGGCAGACCAATTATAGAAATTTGCCTGTGAAAAACATCTTTTTTGTTTATTTGTAAAACTTTCATTCTCAAGTTAAAAGGGACTTTTCTGATGTTTTAAATAAATAAATTACCAATGATTCTCTGTAGCAATTGTCATTTGGAAGAATTATCCAATAATCACATTCCCTTTTTGTAATCTATTATCATATCAGCTTATTTTTTCCTCATTAAGAGTTTTCACTAATCTACGCAATTAATTTGCTTTCGCTTGAATGGTAGCAGGAAGAAAGAAAAATAATATTGCCTGCTTCAAAAATATTTCGAGATGACATGAGTGGAGAGTAGAACGACAAAAGCAATAAATGTAAAGTAATAACAAATTCATTCAATTCAATAATAAAAAATTGAGAAAACAGGGGAAAACAGAATTAAATGAGAAAATAAATAAATATCAGAAATAATCCTTTATTCAAAGCACGCAAACATAAGAAAAAGATTAAAATAACTTAATATTACGTGATGCTCGTGATAAAGATTAAAATAACTTAATATTACGTGGTGCTTGTGATAAAGATTTGTAAGAACCCTTGTAAGAACACGGTTTTTTTTCCTAATGTTAAGAAGTATTTTCATTTATTAACCTCTTATTTGAAATGAATACGGTTTCTAAAAATTTTTTTTACTGATATGCAATTGAAATTATTACAGAAGACGCTACAAAGAAATTGTTAAAACTAAGTATAAGATATAATAATACAACTAATCGAAATGTCATGTAAAAGTGTAAAACATTCTTGTTGCTATGTAAGCGCATTTACATTTTCAACAATATATTAAACACACAATTTGGTAATGATTCTTTCATTGGTACTTTAATGAAAAGATTCAGATAAAATTCATAATTTTAAAATGGAAATTATAAAAATCGAAGCATACAATATGTCAACTAATTGAAATACTGCAGTAGTATGAAACAGTCTTGTTGTCATGGGAACGAATTGGAATGTCATAAATAATTGAATCATGAAAGTGTTTATTAATTATTTTCACAATTACTTCCCGAAATGGTTGAGATAAAGCTCGTCATTCTGAAACTGAAAAAAGCATAAAATTAAAAGGATTTAAAAAGAATTGTAAAGTTGTACCATTTTAAAAAGCAGTTTGGGGAAAGAGGACTTCAATAAGAAATCAGTCTTTATAAGCTTTGTTGTAAAATATCAAAGAGAGAATTAGCTATAAACAAGATTGGTTTCGACAAAAAAAAATTAGAATTTGTTAAATCATGAGGCAATTATTTAGCTGACATTTGCATTACATTTTGTTGCAAAATATCATAATTAATTATTTCGAGGGTGTCATTTTTAAATACTTTGTTAGCAACTGATGTCTATGACGTGTATGTCTTAGTATTTTGTTAGCAACGGATCAAGTTTAAGTTTTCACCGCAAAATCTTTTAGAACTTTATTACTTACAAAATTACAAAAAATTCTCTGAAACAAGAACCTTATATCATTAAAAACTGACCCAAAACTATATGCATTTCTTAAAATTAAACAAAGAAGATATTTTAGCTTAAATGCGTGAAAAAATAATGACTAAATTCAATTGAATGGAATAATCGGAGGAATATGGTTCTTGTATATAATTCATAAGGTTGAGCTCAAGAAATCCAGGTACTCAATTTCTCCGCTTTAGAGAAGTATGAAGTTTATACGAACATGCTAGAAAACTGGAAATAATTTTCAGAGAATAGATATTTTGTGTCAAAGAAAATTCATAAAAATGCACGTTAAAAATTAAATTATAATCAAATATTCCTATATTATTAAAACATTAAAATAAAATGACGAACTGGGTTTGACTTTAATGGTGAAGGTTTTCCAAAAGATTCAGAAAGCATTAATTCATGAAAGAGCGGAGGATATTTGCTTAATCCCAAAAGAGGTATTTTATAACATAAGCTTACTGAATAGTACAATCATAATAATATCTAGCAGAAATTTCTATTGCGATGAAATGACGTTATCATACACTTTACATCTTGTCACACCTGTGGCAGTTCGTCAAGAAAGAAAGGAACAGTTCAGAACATAAACAAAGCAAATCATACTGAATATAAGAAAAATATTTAGAAACTCCTTCCCTTTAAATGAATGTTTTATTAACAAGAAATTCAAACTATAAAATGTGAGTCCATGTCAATATTTTATATTTTTATGTCGATAGTTACCTGAAATGAAAAAAGCAAATGGATAAAGAATAATGCATCCAGACATGACAAATGTAAATTCGTATTCTATCTAGCATCTAACGGAACGTAATTTTGCGCTACATTCTGATGTCACATCCCTTTTCCTCCGGTAAGTTATGCAATGAATTCTAAAATTAATATGACGCTTCGCGTTTGACGTGCATCTCATGTACCTGAATAGATTCCATTATATGTACAAAGGGTGGAGTGAAAAAAATGGAAATCGTCAATTTAATATGTCTGTGTGTGGAAAAGTTGCTTTTTACAGAGACTATTTATAATGCGAGATCTCAGATAAATCAAACTAAATTTTTGGCTGTCCAAATAACCTTAAAATTCAGCTATTTCGCCGAATTGGTCACAAAACTAACAAAAACACATTCATAAATTATAATGGCTCTGCTTTCAAGCCATGCGTGCTTGAAATTGAACTGTCAATTAATATCAAAGGACAATTCCAAGAATGGTAATTGGGAATGTTGACATTAAAGCATGGAATACTTGAAAAAAGATTGCAACGCAAAGAAAGACTGCAAAACGTTCAGTTGCAAGACAGAGAAGAAAAAACGACTAACAAACTCTCTCCTTCTGTTAGTGGGACGCATTTTGAATTCTTCAAGATCATCTGATGAATATGAAGATATTGAGTATAAATAATGAAAAACAAAAAACACAATTATAAATCCTTCAAGTTCGCAAATGTAACTATACTACTACTGTTTGTAAATGGCAAGAAAATCTTAAAATGCCAATTTCGGCAAGAACATCCAAAATCGTCGCCTTAAGTTCATTATCAGAAATAGATGCTGTAGGTGGTGGTTCAATAAGTGTCTCTGAATGCCCGTCAATTAGATCTATATTGTACAATACCAAATTTAGTAATATAAGAGCTTGTGTTATAAAAAGAGATAATAAATTTACAATGCATTTATTACAGACTCAGGAGAAAAGTATAAATACCTAATTAAAAGGAAACAAGAAATAAAAAAGCTTTCAATTTATTTCACAAGCTTTAAAATTCTCTTATGACTGATACGAAAGGCAGTAATTGAAATGTGAGAGTAAATGAAGATATTTTTTTATGAAAAATGTTGAAATACATCAAATTATTAGGCTTTCATTCACTCATTTAAACTGTATTACTTTTATTTCTATATTTAATACCATCAAGGTTAGTTTGTAAATAACGCCTAAAATTATTTTTAGCAACTGCCATTACCTTTTTTTTCATAGTACTTTCCTTTTAAAACTGAATTATTATCAAATTACCTTGATATTTTGAATAATCAATGCGTTTTACTATAATGACTTATTTAGTAATTAAAGTTAAAAGAGTATTAGGCGTAAGTAAAGAATTTCATTCTTGAATGCTTTGGTATTATTCATTTCATGAGTTAAAAAATTTACCACTGATTTTTAAAAAGTTTTAAATTAAAGTATTTTTTGTTCTTGTTGTTTTCAAAAGTCACCTAATCCTGTAATTTCATTCCCATTGGTGTATTTAATCTTTTTTAATCTGATGTCAAGGTTTTCTTCGCAGGAAAGAAAGATTTTTTTTGGTTCTATATTTCAATGCTCTTTTTTTTATCTGCTTCAAAACTTTCGATAAGATGAACATATGGTAATATCTGAATATAGGATAATAACACAGTACTTAAAGCACTACTAAATGGAATATTAGTCAATTTTGTCTTCTGACCTTCATATATGTATGTAATGACTTAAAAATTTTCCCGTCTTTAAAATAAAATAGTCCTTATTTTCTCATCTTTAAAATAAATCCTTTTTAACGACAGTTAATTTTTAATTAAGAACGAACTTCTACTTCAATCCCATGATAAAGGCACTCCTACTTTAACTAGACTCGCAAGAATCGCACTATTTCTCGAGCCTCAACTTCGGTACTTTTCCCGTTTCGTTATTATAAAAACTCGCAGCGACTGTGTAACTTCCTCTTCTGTAATCATGTAACGCACTAAGCAACTCACACCGTTTTAGGCGTAATTCTTTACTCCTGACCATGGCTTTAATGTTCCCATAATCTTTTAAAAGTTTAATCTATTATTGAGTACTCTATAACTAATTTAATTGTGTCCATTTTCGAAATGCAATAAATTGTTTTGGACTTTAACGACAGCAATCTTCTTCGACAGCCTCTATACTTCACTTAAAGGAATAACATTATATGTATGTTGATCGTTTCTTTCCTTCTCCTACTTAAATTTAGAAGTAGTGCACATCGTTTCATTCTTATTTTATTTATGCTTAAATTTTATATCCTAATTAGTTCGTTAGTTATTAGCGTTTCATTCCTTAAATTTATTTAGCATTCATAAGGAACACATCTTGCAATAAGAACTTTAAGAGCACATCTTCCAGATACCGTTCGTAGGCAAAAATGAGTAATCTTCTGAAAAATATGTCTAAAACATGCAATGATAAATTCTTCCGATATATTAACTACTAGCTGTTACCCGCGACTTCGTGCGAGAAGAATTTGAATTATTAATTTTTTTTTAAATTCACGAATGTAAATGTTTCGTTACATGTTGAAACGGGTAATTAAAAGTTTTGACTGTTGACAATACATAATTGGACAACTAACAGGAGTGTATGCTGTTATAGTTAGGTAATTTGTTTATCTATGCTAACACACGTTTGTATACTACGTTTTTCCTTTTACGTTTTTTGCACGGATGTAGAGGTTTTGTGGTCTGGATACACGTGAACACGCCATATATAGTTGTCCATAGGAAAAATATAGTTTTTCCAAATGTACGCCTGCCCCTTTGAGTGTCTGGCCCTGAACCTGGCAAATGCTAATTTTAAAGGGAATTGTTACATTTTGAACTTGTATGGTAAATTCTTCGGTATTATCGGAATGCGTGAAATTAAAAGCACTCTCTAGTTTTTAAACACTCTCACGACGTTTGGACCTAGGTGTGTAATTTGTAACCGTGCGCAGTGTCGGTACATCGAGATTACGTATAAATAGTACTGGCACACCGACTTTTAATCTCAGTTTGTTGGAAGAGTACCCTTGACAATTCTAAAGGAGTTGAAGAGCTTGTTATCTGTTATATGAAGAAGTTGATGTTAATTTTTATTGCCCATTAGCATATCTACAGGTAGATATTCTATAATACCTCCCTCCATTTGTGACCTATTTTTTTATTTATCTGACCTAAACTTTCATTAATCAGTGCCAAAATTACCAATTCAACAACGATTCTCTATTCATCATATATTTTCCGTTACTGTAAATTAGATCATTGTACTCAATGGTATCATCAGGCCCTTATAATCTGTGGAATATACCATCCATCATGCTATATGTCATCCACTTTTACCATTCAAAAGAATACATAAAACAAAATACTATATCTTCGCATATTTTCCTTTAGTTATAATTAACATTAGTTTCTAAATTTTAATCTAAAAACTCTTGCAGCTATATCATATCTATCAATAGATTTCTGTCCCGATGTCAATTTATCGACAGCTTCTTGAACAAAATCTGATATGGAGAAGATACAAATATAAATAACTAAAATTAAATAGACTGCAAACTCCAAAAATGAAAATCAAGTGTCGAGTTTAGTAATTTCACTTATTATTCCATAAATAAATTGTTTATTTTCTCAGAAAGATCACATAATCGCGGTTTGCTTTATGATCATGTGATGTTTGACATTAAAAGTAAGTTATTCCACGTGTAGTTTTGCTCTGAAAGCGTAACAAACAGACACACTTTCTCATTTAATGTACTATTAAGGATTTATTATTTCTTAGGAAACGCAGGTAAAAATGATAGGTAATATGAACTGCGGTGATTTTTTAATCTAATTAAATAAGCTTTAGAATTCTTTAAGAACCAATGAAAACATTGCCAAACGATATTTGAAAAAAAATGAACAGAAAAAATAATGGCAAAGTAATTACACCGTTGCCTAGCAACTCATCAGTATCAACTCTATGTAGTATCATTAAATTTGATTTATTTTAAAATCGTCTGCGTGTCAACTTTTTATTAAATTTTGAAAAATTAATAAAAATTGAAGGACAAATGTCACAGATATAAAATTAATATCATTAGAAAGGTAAAATTTTGAACTTTAAGATGGTATAATGGTATAAAAATAATTTTGGGGGGATAATTTGCTCCGAACTTACAGCGGAAAAACGGTTTCGGTTACTTTTTAATTAACTGACTGTTTAATTAACTTTTGAGCTTTAAAAAGTTGACAGTAATCTTCCCCTGGTCCTAATTAATAAGTGTGCAAAGTTTGGTTGAAATCAGTGACGTGGTTTAGGAGGAGATGTGGAACATAGATACAAACATACAAACCCACAATGACTTTTATTTATATTAAGATAGAAATTTGAATATATTGAAATCCATGACGTTTTATGCGAATCTCTAATAATTTTTACAATTTTTAGCATCATTATGAAAGAGTTCGATCCCAAGATCAAAAATTATTCTTTCTCTTTCTACGTATTTTCATCTAAACAGAAGTAGTTATCAGTATCTTAGAAATACAAAGAAAAAAAGAAAACGAAAAACAAAAATCTAAATAAATTTATCTTAAGAAATTTAAATCATCAGCGCCATCGGAAATCTGTGCACCTAACCTCATGTGACAGAGAACTCGAGATCTCAAATTAATGACGTCATGGCAAATTAATTATATCATCTTATGAGTCTAGAAAGTACGAAAGGCGATTTTCTCAATGAGATCTTTTAGGAAGTGTAAGATATTTTTTTCTCCACCAAGGTTCGTAAATCTTTTAAGTAATAAAAAGACAAAGAAAGAGTTCTTGTCTCCTGTATAACTATCTCAGTTTTTGTGAAATTTCTTGCTAAATGCTATCATTCTTAAATTTCGGGAGTTTCTTCATTTTTGAATTCTTTTACATTGAGTTAGTTAGATATTTTTATTTATTTATTTTATTTCAAATTAGGGAAATTACCTTAAAGCTAATTCCCTTAGATTTTAGATAATATCGAAACAGCATTGTAATGATTTTCAGTACAACTCTGTAACTCGTAATAGGTATTAAATGACGTTTTATTATCGATATCAAAGCTTACTGTAATTTATATTGTATTTAAATATGATTACTTAGTACTTTGTTACTGCATAATCTCTTCATATGAACTTTTTAATTTTATGTGCTAGATTTCATATACATTTCTTGCATGTGTACATACAGGGTGATTCAAATGAAGATGGGCCAAACGTGAAGATGCGATAGATAGAAAATACCCAACCAAGCATGTTTTATGATAGTTTGTCGGTTCGGAGATGAAAAATACAGGCTGTACAAAGTGCTTATTTTAAATGTCTTTACGTTCAACATGCGCAAAAAAATAAACGTTGAGCGTGATGACGCTAGCGAAAACACAAAAATAACACGTGGCACACATCATGGCACAAAAGTAAGGGGAAAAATAGTTTTATATTCAAATCTCAAATATTTGTAACATAAATTGAATGTAGAACTCTAGTAAGAAGATGGGATGCTTTTTTGACACTAGAACAAATAAAATGCAGAAATGAAACACTCCTTACCTCTGCACTTAATCGGTGCATTTTATAAGGAAAGATCTCACACGAAGCTTTTATACACACCCTCCGTACTTACAATTTTATTTTAATTGAGTTATATTAAAGTCCCGTTTTGAAGCAACACGAGGGCTGTTTTAGGACGGACCTCGTAATTTTGAATCGCGGTCGGATGACGAGGACGACCCTAAACTGGCGCCCCTTCACCAAACTTCCGCACCACACCAGCGGGAGGACATTTGACCCCTACGTATGGTTTAGAGTGCAACAGGTCCAATACATGACGGATCTTCAGTGGAATCTGGTTTGAAACCTGGAAAACCTCCGGCCCCAAAGCCGAAACCTTATCACTAGGCCACCGCGGCCTTTATTTAGCAAATAATGCCTTTTAATACATCAAGTTAGACGTTCGACTTTATTATGGCTACTTCCGTAACTGATATTATTTCATTACTTTAGTTTGATAGCTTTAATGTTTCTTTAAACTGTAAGTGCATCTTCTTGATACTTTTCAGCGAGATTGGTTTATATACATGAGTACCAGTTCTAAGCACTTTTGCTCACTTTATACTCTTGAATTTCCTATTTATTAATGAACTTTAAATTTCTAAATAAAAGCCTGGTAATCATTCACAGTTCAAATGGTACATAACGTTGTGTCCTTGTAGAATAGTTAAAATCAGAAAACAATAAAGTAGAAATAAAAGTACTTGTCTAACACAATCTTCACACATCTGACTCCTAATCTTCAACCAGCTAACGCAATAATTTTTCTTTTGAATTAATATGCATGTATGAACATATTGAAATACATGATTTTTTTTCTGTAGAACTTTAATGATCCCCGCCTTTCTTAAGAGCACTCCAAGAATTTTTTTTTCATTATCACTGTTTTTTCCTCTCTTCATTCCTTTATCCTTATGAAAAGAAATATCGTAATCGATATCTTCAAAGCAAAAAGAAAGATAAAATAGATAGAAAAAAATAACCAGACAAATTTTATCTCGGTAAGAAATTGAAATCATTGCCATCGGTAATCGATACATCTAACCTCATATGGTTGAGAACTTCGAGATCCAAACTTAGATTAATAATGCCATTTTCTCAGGCCAGAATGAATGAAATGCGATTTGCTCCATGTGAGCTTTACGGAAGATTCCGATTTTATTTTTTCCCAAAGATTCGTAAAGCTTTTTTTAAATAACAAAGGAAAATAAAAAGGAAGGGAAAGAATCGCAGTCATTCTTCTAAAACTGTCTCATTTCCCGTACAGTGTCTTTTTAAATCTTTTCCTTCTCACATGGTCAATATTCCAAGATTTCGACATGGTCTTTATATCAAGGTATTTTAGATTGGTTTTCCTTTATTCAGAAATATCAGAAGATTAAGAATCCTCATCCTAGAAAATTTACTTGACTTCTAATTAAAATCAGAACAATAATAGATTAATTCTAAATTTTATTTGTTTTTGGAACACATACGAAACGTTACTACATGGTTTTATTTTATTTGCAGCTAAGGATGAATCCAAGGTTATATCCATTAAATAGTAACTTATAATTATTTCGTATTGTATATCAAATGCTGTGTTTAGATCAACATCTAATCCCTTTAGTTTTTTATTATTTTTCTGCTATTTAATACACTGATGGCTTCTGTTTACTATATGTACTGTTATCTTATTTCAAATAATACTCCACAGAATACTTGAGGTATTTTTGGATTCCACATGATTTTCGTATCAAATTATAACATTTATGAACGATTTAATTTTAGTTTGAATTCAAAAATGCGATAATTCGATCCACGTAGGATTCATGGGCAAATCAGTTTATTCGTTAATGATGTGAATCACAAACTGATTATCAACAATCTCTGTGATGATAAATTCACACCTGGCTTCGAAATTCAAAAAGAAAATAAACTGAAAAATTGAATGAGCTCAAATTGCAATGCTTCGAATATTTTAATCTCAATCATGTAATTTTAGATAATTTTAATTCGACTGCAATTAAAACTAAATGGTAACATTGAATGAAATCCTATTTATGAAATCTTTCTTCCATAAATTAATTTCAAATCTCAATAATATGTGAATGCAATAATCTGTTTACAACTGCATTATTGAGTAAGAAATAACAATTGCATATTGAATACTGATTCGGTATTTCATAAAATTTAGCCATGAATGCCTTACGCGAATTTAGTGTATCTTTTGGCTAGAAAATAACTACGTTCATTTTTGATATGATTTTGTTGCTTTTCTTTAAGATTTTATTTTACGAGAACTCGAAAATCGGCAAATTTCTCCCATGCTGGAATTTCCTATCTCTTAATAAGTTTTAAAAATATACATTTATTTTTATATATAACAATTTATATTCATTTTTCATACTTACATGCATTCATTAAGCATTCAAATCCAAATATAGTTAAGGACTTAAAACAAAGATAAGTAATAGTTAGGAAAGGTTCTTAACTCAAATAGTGTATTTAACAATAAGCTCTTCATTTACATTATATATGCATGCATGGACATAATAAGAGAACACTTTTTTTTCTGTAAATCTTTAATGATTTCCGCCTTTTTAAGGATATTTTGAAAGAATCTGCTATCACGTATCTGATTTTTTTTCTTTTGTTTCTCCCTTCTTTCAACTTTGTGAAGAGGTATCGTAATCAATATCTTAAAAATGGAGAGAAAAAAAGAAAATTTTATCTTGGTAAGAAATTGAAATCATTGCCATCGGAAATCGATGCATCCAACCTCATATAGCCGAGAACATCGAGATCCAAACTTAGATTAATGATGTCATCTTCTCAGTCTGGAGAGTATGAGATGCGATTTTCTCAATGAGAGTTTTTCGGAAGATAGCGATTCTCTTTTTTTCACCAAGATTCGTAAATCTTTTTTGAAATAATAAAAAAAAAATAAAGAGTCGTAGTCTTTCTCCTAAAACTCTCCCATTTTTCGTGCGATTTCTTATTCTCAAGTGGTGATTATTCTAAAATTTCGACATGATCGTTATTTCAAGCTGTTTTACAACGAATTTTCTTTTCTAGAAGTATCCTTTAATTAATGCATCTCCACTACGAAACCAGTTTCCTAGACTGCTAATTAAATTCAAAGCGACAATGGAGTAGTTTTAGAACATTCGTTTATTTAAAGTAAGTGTGACATGATGTCAGACGCCGTTAATTATAGGGAACAAAAGTTAATGCAATTTATTTTAGCTAGTGTATGCCAACCTTATATCATTTCATCTCATAAAAGATAAAATATATTTTAATCCAAATATGATGTTATTGCATAAAAGGTATGTCCTACAACCTTTATGACAGTAATTGCATGGTTTGCTAAATTATTAGGGAAAAAATGCTTGATGTACCAATTATTTTTAAGTATACAGTGCTACAAATTTTCCGCTATTTTCAGATAGTTATTTTAACCGCAATTCTGACTGAATGGAAAATTTGATGGAAATACTTTGTCTTTATTATCTTGTCAGGAGGGTTACAGGTGAGACACCCGATTGCATATTCCCATTCACTACCCGATTTTGAGTATGGAGGAAAATGGGGCAATTTCATTGGTTAGCTCCTTCGATACGTCATACGCGTTCTCGCTTAGCATATGGAAACCGTACTGCGCAACAATAAACATCAAGACGCAATCGTCAGTTGACTCGTCTTATTTACTAATGTGATGATGATTGAAAAAATCATGTAATGACGAGTTGTTAAAATGAAAGGTGGTAGTCTGTTTACTAAGTTTTGATTTAAAAGGTCAAATATAATGCAATACAATAATACAATATGCCTCCAATAAATTTTAACTTTAAAAATCACCATTGAGAGAACACTTGAAATCAAAAGGCAATTGATTAGATTTTAGAAGTAAACAGATTACCATACCGAGATTAATTTTTAAATGTTTTAAGCCAAAGGCCAAAAGCATTGCGTTGTGTATGGTTTTAAATATAAACATCCAGGTTCAACATATAAATCTATGAAAAGTTCAGATCGGGTAAAATTCTCCAGGAATCAGTGTGCTGTGAGATAAATGATTGACAGAAGCATATTTAGAAAAAATAAAACAATTTATTAAAGCTCTAGTAATGTTTATCTGGATTATATATATAAATCATTTCATACACACAAAGAAAATCCAACATTTAAATTTGGATAGGGCCCTTCCACTACAAATTTACAAACACATTGAAATGCCTTCATGATTGACTTTACTCTAAATTACACTCATGTCATCAAGATTCCTGTACCATTTACATTAATTTGTAATTTACTCTGTGTGAAAGTTATGTGCAACTAAATTTCTCACAAAAAGATAAACAGGTAACAATATTAAATCACATTTATATAAATTAATACCTTGATTCATGTCAAATAATAGGTGTAATGAATTGGCATATAAAAATTAGCATAAAAACTGAAATTTACTTAAACATTAATCTTCATAACTGATCATTTGTGATGAATTAATACGTGTATGAATAAGTTGGCATTATAGATAAATGATATTTCATAGCATTCATAGATATTAACAATTTGTCCTGAAAACTCAATTATTCATATAGATCAGAATAACTCAATTTTAAGTTAATTACACCGATAAATTAAATACCTTTCAAAACATGTTACATCTCAATATCATAAAATTATTTTACTCAATTGTATAATATCCCTTAAATCATGTTAAATGTCAATTAATGTAAGAAGCAGAAACAAATCTCAGCTGCATTCTGTATTTTTTTGAACTTTTAATGTTTAAATTTTTACTTAGATTATTGCTGCTGTGGCACGGCGTCTCCCCGCTCGATTCATTTGGTTTTTCATCAGGCCCAATGGTTTCACAAAGCAGCTGGAAGGTAGCATCAGATAAAGCAGTGGGTATCGGCACTTTCTGTGGCATTTATGGAAGTTTCCGGCATCTTAACATTATCAGCCAGGCACTCAATAGGTGTGGGTCCGCATCTCAAATTGGTCAATGGATATCTCCATGTGGCTATTCGACATCCTCCGGTGGGCTACCTCGGGTCACAAGTAGCAGGGCGTCAACTCAGAACCACTTCAAAGGTCCTTTAGGCCTAACAGGCCCTCCTGCAATTCATACGAAAAGCCAATGCAACGGCCAACACCGCCTGTGTCACGGCAACTCCTTAGTTACACCTGTGTTCTTTTACAGCTAAGTCTCTCCGCAAATGGTGGTGAATTTCCATCTATCATTACTTCTATCCTTGCTCTTTATTTTCTTCCAAAAAGCTTTTTTCAGAAACCAATCTTCCTCTCATCTCCACAACGCATGAACCAGCCATTTTGAATCCCCTGGGGAAATCGCCAAGATACGCCAAGCCGCCTATATTTTTAAAAGGTCAAAGGCACATAACATAACATAACACCACTCCATGCCCCTGCAACTATAACCATATGGTTATTTAAGCAGTGACGTGGTCATGAAGTGGAAGAGAAATCACAACACCCGAAGGGGTGACCGCTCTTAAAACTTGACATTTCTCTATACCGCTGCCTAATTAAAAACGCATCAAGTCTACAAACATTTACAGGAGCAAAGGAAGGATTGCTATTGTGCTATACATTAAAAAAATATTTTGAAAACATGGGAAAATAAATAAAACCTTGAATAACACAATATTACACAGTTATACATGAAATAGCTAGAAAATAATAAAAACAAAAATGCAATGGAAAGACTATACGAAGAAAAAAATACATTAAAAAAACAGAAAATGAAAGGAAAAAGATGAAAAACAAATTAATACAGTAATAAAAATAACATAAAAATGTACACAAGAATAGAGAGATGGGCCGCACAGTATTTTAAAAAGTTTGATTTTGAAGAGGAGTTGGCTGATGGAACTCTATTTGAAGGAGAAACACGGAGGATCTTGGAAGAAAGTCCTGAAAGAACGACAAAGCTGTTCTGAGTTCATTAGGAGATGATGGGCTGAAGAGGAGGCGAAGTTGAATGTTGAACTGGTGAAACGGGACTTTCCATCTCCAAAGGAAAGGGTGGAGTGATGAAGACGCATGAAGGAAAGTTGAAGTTTGGTTGGATTTAATTTCCCTCATCGCTGGAGGAAGAGGTTGTTCGGTTGCTGAAGTGGCTAATTAATAAAATGTTGGCCAAGAATGTGGGAATGGGACGAAAGTATTGGACTCAACTGAGAAGACTATTGAAGGAACGAAAAAAAAAACAAAAAAACAATTAATTGGGATCTGGACGGAAAAGACTGGTTTCTCTTTGGAGAAAGTGGAGCAAATTATGTATCTTCCTTCTTGACGTTGAATTGTTGGCCACTCTTCGGAACCATATTGGCTGATGTTGTTGGCTGGGTGGTGCCATATGGTAGGAGGTTGTGAGGAGGCAAACCGTAGCATAATGGATTGGTGTGCCGATTTCCCCACAAGAACAGAAAGAGGTTTCAGCAAGGTTGAATCTATGGAGAAACGAAGGGAAAGGCCCATGTCCTGTGAAAAATAAAACTTCGTTGCGTGTCCAGTTAATTGGATGCAAGCTAACTTTGGGAATTATGTTGTGAATGAGCCTCCCAGTATCTCCATCATCCCAAGCCATTTGCCAGGGGGCCAACATCTTATGTCTTAAGAATGTTTTGATAAAAGATTTTGGTAACTCGAGTGGTGTTTCAGGAAAGTTTTCCGTTTCTGCTGCCTCCTTAGCCAGTCTGTCTGCTTCTTCGTTTCCTATGTAACCAGCATGGGCTTTGATCCACGACACTCTGATGTGAGGATGACTATGGAGTAACTTGAAGATTTTCCGGGCAATTGAGTTGTGACTCTTTGGGTTTGCTGCTGAATTGATGCTGGCTTGGTTGTCTACTAGAATAGTCAGTTGTTGAGTTGGGAGGGAAACGGCGTGTTCCACTGCTTTGAGAAGAGCTAGGATTTCTGCCTGGAAGACTGTATTTCTAAGAGAAAGCCTGGTAGACCATCTGTGGGTAATGTTGACGTCGGTCAAAACACAGAAGGCTGCACCCACACCCCTCTCTGTTTTCGATCCATTGGTATAAATTCTAAGTCCAGTGTTTATGTTGCCTGCGTCATCCAGGGAAATTTGAGTTGGACTTAGATGTTCCGATGGGTGTGTTGACCATCCGGTAGCTTTTTCTTCAATTTCACTGGGATCGATGTCACTGATGTTTGTAGAAAGAGAAGTCTAAGTCTGAAGAGTGCTGTGCCACGAGCTTCTCTTTGTAATTGTAGATGAAGAGGAGGGATACCTAGTATGACCTGCAGAGCTGCCGTGGAGGTTGTCCTGTAGGCACCTGAGATCGCCAGGAGGAACGGACGTTGAATTGTTGAGAGTTTTCTGGCGATTCGGACTGTAGGTTCTAGACACCAGGCGACTGCCCCATGCGCCAGCACCCGTTCTGTTACTGTTTTATAAAGGGTCCTTCGATGAATAAGGGGAACTCCCCAGGATTTCCCGGCTATTTTTAGGAGATTATGATAAAGTTGAGTCGCTCTAGTAGATTGTGCTTTAAGGTGGGTGTTCCAATTCATCTTTTCATCAATATAAATTCCGAGATATTTAATAGCATGGGCTCTTTTAATTCTTTCGCCTTGCCAGAGAATGGTAGGTCCCCTAACTAGCTTGCTGATAAGGAGATAATTTGATTTTTCTGCTGAAATTTGGAGTTGGTTTTTGCTTGTCCAGGTGGAGAATTTAGCAATAGATTCGTTAATTTGCGACTCAAGTTGGACTCTAGTCGGGGCATGGGAAACCAGGACAAAGTCGTCTGCGAAGGCTTGAATGCTGGTGTTAATTGGCCAGTTTTCTTGAAGTATTTCATTTGCGACCAAATTCCAGAGGGCTGGTCCACTGCAAGACCCTTGAGGGCAGCCTTGTTTTTGGTCCCTGATCGCTGGTCCTTCGCAGGTATTTAGGATGACCTTCCTATTCTGGAGAAGATTTTTAAAGATATTAACTATGTTTGCTGGGCATTTACTATTGTCAAGGTAAGGTGAAATTGTGCTGTGCTGAATATTGTCAAAGGCACCCTTAATGTCGATCGAAAGCACCAGTACGTGATCACCACTGGCCTTCCCCTTGTGGATGGTATCCAAGAGTTTCGTGATGGCCATTTCTGTTGATCTTCCCTCACGGAATCCGTACTGAAGATTGCTAAGTCTGTTGTTCTTCTCGAGGTGAAAATTGAGCCGTTGGGTGATGAGCTTTTCTAGAACTTTACCTATTGTCGGGAGCAGAGATATGGGCCGGTAAGAAGATGCTTCTGTTTTAGATTTGCCGTGTTTATGAAAAAGAATGATATTTCCAACCTTAAGAGGATCGGGAAATTTAGCCAATTTAAGGCAAGTGTTGAAAAGTTCCATGAGGAGGAAGGGGAATTTCTTGAAAATTTGCTGTATGATGATGTTGTCGAGATTTAAATTTTTCCGCCAAGGGAAACCAAATACGCCAAATACTTCACGAGTGGCTATTTCGCGCAGTTAATTGTCGACTCCTTGTCCAATTGGAGCGAGGCGCTCTTAGCTGCAACGATTCCAGAATTTTCCTTTAATTGGGAAAACGGGGAGATTTTAAAGAAGTTATTACTTTTAGCTGTCAACGCAGAGCGGATATGGGGCGTGTCATGCCATGTGGTCACTGCATACTGGATCAGCATTTCCACTTGCTAAAGTGAGACCGCAGTTTTAAAGAGGGTCGAAACGCAAAAACAGGTCAGGGGTCAGCAGAGATCTTCCGCTCCCGAATGACATCCGGAGACCTCGGGTTCTGTTGGTCATTCTCCGAAAAGGACTGTTAGATTGCCACTGCGTTTTAAACTGAGAATCTCTGGGTTTCGATAATTGGCTTCGAATACGTGCACTAACACGGGTGGAACTCAGCAGCTGGGAATTTGTTTTCGCTATCAGAGAAGTGGTTTGCAAAAACATCAGAAGGTTTCTCTAATAGCTACACTTGAAATGGAAGCTTTTAAATTAAACTCAGAAAATTATTCACATTTAGAATTAAAATAAATATGGATTAAATGTTTTAAATCTAAACAGAAAATTATTAGGTTTAAAAAGTAGAAATTGTTGAAATTTGAATCGGTTAAAAAATTGTATCTTAGTCAAAAAAACAAAAGAACATAGTCATTTCAACATGACATTAAGTCACATAAACTGAATTAGTTGGATTCAGTATTCTATCTTAGGAATTATTTTAAAGTATACTCTACTCTGACATATATTTTTTCCCTACCCTATTTTGACGAGAGTTGAAATTTGATTTTAATCTTCTAATTTCTTTAATATTTTAACATGTGACATGTTTGTCACATGTTCACTTATAATTTTCTGTTTAATAATATTTTGGATTATAAAAAGGTTCCTGTATTTTAAAGCAGAAACCATTTTACTGTACAACAAATTTATAAAATATTTTACTGAAACAATATTAACAAAGAAATTATTTTATGATTAAAAATGCAATTAGCAAAAAGATAAAATATTTGTACCGTAGCAAGTTATTTATAGCCTTTTTGTTAGGATAAATTAGTAATACAACTATCGTGTTTCATTGTGTGTTGAAATTCGTACTTTCACTTTGAAGGATATGAATGGGCAAGTTAAACAAGTGGTTTGAAAGATTTAAGGCATGGGGAATTTCACCTTTTTCAAACATCTATCTTCCAGTCATTTACCATGCGATATTAATAAAGTCTTCAATACTTGCACTTCTATGTCTCATTCTTTTGGGCTTTTGTTCTATGTGGATTTGTACAGATATGACCATTGTTTATGGAAAAAGAAGATGGAGGCTCTGTTAGCAGGGCGCCGTTATTATTTATTTATTTTTTGTCTTGACCGAATCAGAAGGCAATAGTTCAGTCCATCTTTTGATGGCAATTTTCCTTTCTCTTTTGAAGTGGATTGAAAAGAACTTTGGAATGAATAGGGGATAATAGCCTTTATAGCTGAAAATCCCATAAAACATCTTTAGTCAATCAATCAATCGTTTATACAAAGAAAATAAAATGGTTCTGCCCTGAAAAGTTACTTCGAGATCGAATTTTACTTGCTTTATACATACTCCCAGTTCAAGAAGAAGATTCTTTCTAATTTTCTTTTCCTTCTTATCTATAGAAAAGTTAATTATGTTGGTTTCGTGCGCTTAACGTTTCTTTACTACTTATATAAGATACAGTTTGAAAGGGTTTCACTAAACTTAGGTTTCAATAAATTTTCAATATTTTGAATATTGTCCTGCATGCATTTCTTGCTCCATTTTGGGATAGCCACTTCTCTTATCTTGGATTCTTGAAACGTCATTAATTTAATCCTTCTGTTCATGTTCTTTTCTCATTAATTTTACTTGCGAAAGTCTCAAAGTTGTGTAAATAAATATGTCTGAGTACAAGGAATCGTAGAAACTGAAAAATCAATTTAAAAACATTAAATGAATTTTACTACTGAACTTTCTTTCTTCCAGAAAAAAATAATGCAAATAAAATCTAAAAATATTAATTGAAAACTGGTAGTAATGCAAATATAAGCCGCTACACAGTGTAATGTTGAAATTAAGCTTGACACACACACACGCCCTTTTCTATCACCATTAATCTTTATACATTATAAATACTTAAATTATCAAGATGCATTTCTATCAGTTACCTGTTTTTACAGAGTTCTTCGATTATCACTGAAATATTGAAATAGTTTTATTATATTAAAACTAAAAATAATAAATAGAATTCGCAGTAACAAAAAAAAGATGGAATTCAACAAAATTTAAAGAATGGGAATCTAAAATATACGATGGACTTTTATTTCTTGTAATAGATGTCTGGATCGATGGATTTATTTGCTTATAATTATTCTCATTTTTAACTGGCTGTTATTCTAAGCGTTATATTAATTTCCCAGCTTCAGAATAATCAGAATCTTTTGATTTGAATTCTTACACAAATGATACTTCACTTTTTATTAAAATATTTATACAGCTTTTTTTTTTCAAAAATGCTTAGTTTTATCATAATTGGCAAGAAAATACTCCCACTAGAAAAATCCTACTGCCATTTCCCAAACATAAAAATCAGTATTGCAAAAGATGCTATGAAACTAAAATATGATGTGAGGTATTATCAGTAAACATTTATTTGTTGAGTTTCAGTTTAATGATGCAAAAAAATTACATTTGTGTATGTAGTATAATTAGAAAAAGTTATAGTAAATGGGAAATTGGTCATATTTCTTTCAAGCAAATTGATATTTTTAGAACAATAACATTAAATAAAAAAAATATATTCGTTTTCATTATTTTTTATTGTATCAATACGGTAGATGCTAAATACTTTAACAATTTTTCAAGATTTAAAAGAAATATTTATTTACAGTAAATATATCAGGAACATGATTTTTTGACATAATCTCAAATATTTTCTGGATTTAAATAAAATATTCACATGATGTATATGCTATAACATACTGTCTATAGCATAAATATAAACAATGTTACACAATAAAGATAAATATTACAATTTTTAATAATTTTTACTATTTGAATGAAATATTTCCTGAATATAAGCATACAATTTTTAACAATTTAAAATATGTGATAAAGAGCAATCTTTTAAATATATGTATAATATTGAATATAGTCAGTAAAACATAGAAAGCAAGAATAGAAATAGAGAATGATCCACTTCCATTACCAAAATCTTTCATCCATTCGTTGACATCTGTAAATAATCAAATATGTTGGGGGAACAAATATTAAGGGCATTAAATATGTTGAATGGGGGTAGCTAGGATATTTATAAAAAATTGATGCAAGGTAGAAGCCCAGAAATAAACTTTAAATTATAATATATATTGAACAATTAATTAATTCTGGGTACAAAATCAAATTACACAATAATAAGCCATTCTTGCAATACTGATATATTCACCTACCTTTGCTGACCTGGAAACCCTAGCTACTTAATCAAAAGTCAATTTTGCATACAGTGGTAGTACAATACACATTGTGATAAACAAATAGAAGAATTAAAACAGAATCAAACTAGGATTTTAAATTTTTTTTTGTTTATTTAATAATTGTAAAGGTTTAGATTAAACTGCCATGATTTTATAAATGAAACATTTTAATAAAGATGCACATAAATGACTAAAGAACAATTCACATAAATCACAAATTGAAATAGCTGCAGCTTTTTTTTAAAGGAAACAAAAGACAATAGCGCTACCATCAATAAAACTAAATTTTTTTTATAAAAAGAAATTTTTAGCTCCATAAATTTTTAGAGCTGGAATGAAAAAATAGGTGAAGTCGAATTTCTCCGTCAGACCAGAAGTTGCAACGTGAAATCCTCTCAAACGAAGTATACATAATAGGCTTTATGTTGCCCAATAATACTGAAGATTAGGACGCACTGATATTTAGCCAGTTCGTAAGCTTTCATGCTTCTCAGATAATAATTTTGCACAATAACATTATTGGTGATGATCCATGTCGTGAAGAAACATTGAAGAAAACCGTTGAAGGCTTACACGCCTGTGGTTGTTTCTTGAATCACATATATTTTCTGACGTCCCACGCCGCACAAGAATTTAGTTGCGAATTTTCTCGCTAGAAATTTTTAAGGCTGATCTTTCAAAGAACACGACTTGTAGGAAATTTTCATTTTCACCAAACATGACGTTGCAAATTACCACCACACCATTCCATCTTCAGAATACAAAAAAGTCCCTAAAAGGCCCCGAGGCCCGCAGCCTCTACAACACCAACCGCACTTTCAGCCCATCACACACACAAATTTAAATCGTAACGGAAAACACTTCCAAAGCCAGACCTCATAACACCAAATTCATCCGCGAACAAAGATGGCGAGGAAATAGTCCCGTTGCAAAATTTGAATTTAAAAATTAATAAAGTTGAAACCTTAATGGAAACAACAACAAAAGTTAAGACAAATAATAATTAAATCGAAAACAAAGTAAATAATTAAGTAAAATTTAGATAATTAAAGAAACGGCTAAAATTATCGTTTGAATTTCAAAATTTTCCAAAGTTGCCACAAGAAAAGAAAGAAACTTTAGTGGCGAAGAATTAAATTAATTAAAAATACTGACAAAACCGAAAAAATGATGTTGATGCAATATTTGCAATCTAACAACATCACTCACGGATTTTAACTGTCATCTAATGGAAACTACAGCATGGCTTTCCACAATTTCGTTTCCAAATAACTCTCGACTATAATGATCATGGGTCAGGCAAATTGTGGCATGTTAATCGTGAGTTAAAAGAAAGAACAGTCACTCACTGAAACAAAAACGGAAAAATAGTTGTTCTGATATAGCGTAGTCTGAAGAACAGTGACCTGCTTGTAAACAAATTCGATGTTCACATTTAATGACGCTACTTCTTCTCCGTGGAGTGCGCGACGGAGTGAACCAATGACACTACCTGATTTTCTTCCATACCCGAATTCGGGTCGGGAATGGGAATATGCGACCCGATTCCGTCGTGTTTACTGAGATGGTGCCTCTAAAATCTGTAGAGCATCAAATGTCCTCTCGTCTGCGTGGATTGCAATTTTGGAGAGCGAGTATAGGCTCAGGTACCGTCATATGAAGACCTTTAAAAATACGAGGTCGGTCTCAAAATAGTACACGCATAGTTTTACAGTGGGGCGTTAATATAACTAAAACTAAACTGAAAAGCGTTTTTTTCATACGACAAACGTCTCTCTCCACTGTATTATAACAGCCAAATGCTGTACAAGATTGCATTCGTTTCTTCTCAAAAAATTTCGCAAAACAAACGCAGTAAGATTTTAGCTGAGACAGGCAGTTGCGCATTGCCTCAAACGATGCAACAGTTTGTTGCATGTTGATGAAACGCGTAGTTAGGATTGCCATTTACTGTGACGTCAAATGAATTGACAAAATTCAAAAACTAATTTGAAGCAAATTCTTTTAACTTCAAGTAAAAAACAGCACACTAATTGAACAGTATTAAATATTCCTAGTATCAGTTAAATATCATTGTCATTATAAAAATGTTACATAGCTATAATAAAAGTTAAAGTGATTATTGTTTCTATAAAAAGGGGACTCGATATTTTATTTAATAATTACATATTCCAATCAGGTTGACAACCTAGCATGTGTCCAAAACAATTCATATTATTTTATGTAAAGACATCTATTCTGATACCTTCATTGATATAAGAGTTAATAAAGAGTATTCTTTTTCATTTAATAGCTTATTAATATCAAAGAAATGTTTAAAAAACCTAATCCAAGATGCATTTAATTTGACTCAATTCCAATGGCAATTGTCATTATCTCTAGATTTCCAACACGAACCATAAACATTTTAAAAATATCTTATTTTCTTACGTGATATATTTTGTAATTACTCAGCAAAAATAATAGATCAAAACTAGGTGGTAGTTTTCATAATAGATTATATTGTGCAATTCATTCCATTCATTAGACTTTAGAAGCGTTAACATCCAAAAAAGAAATAGATTTCGAAAATTCAGCGTTACTTTATATGGTTTTAGTGAAAAAACTTTAAAATTTTTAAAAATTTCTATTTTCGTCCCCTTTTATGTAATTTTGGTTATTTTTATGTGTTTATTCTGCTTCAGCAGACTCTTGTAGAAAAGTAAGCTATTCGTTGGAAATATTTTGATTAAACAAGATATAAAAAAATTCTCAGTTTAGTTTAACGCTCACGCTTTATAATTCTCTAAGGACTGTTGTAAAAATACATTTCCATCTCAAAAATAACTTTTTTCCAGAATTATTAATCTACGACGAAACATTACGCTATTATTCCTTTATTTATGCTACATCCCTTTTGTTTCCTTATATTAATACCATGTACGCTCATTTGTAAATTTTAATCAAAAATAAACGCTGAAACTCCTTTGGAATTTTTTTCCTGCTTATTTGTTAAAATTAGGCTTTTCAAAAAGTTGATTTGATATTTTGAATAATATATGTCATTAATTTTTGTTAAAATTAGTTTAATGAATTCAATAATTAACATGAAAAAATTAATTATGCATTGATAGAATTTTCTCTTTTAGGAACGCTGGATGCTGTTTACTTTGGTAAATATTGAAAACAAAGCGCGAATTTCTACGTTTTTCAAATGCATGTCCTTTTCCACAATATTTTTAAAAACTATATGTGAATTCTCTAAGCAGCATTCGCGTTTGTGTGCTCTATTTATTTATTCAAATATTTGCATATTTTCTATATGATCTCTAGACACATGGGTTTCTTATTTTTTTTCCTTTTAGTTATAATTCTATTGGAACATAACATAAACGTTTCTTCTAGTTCTTTGTGTTTATGTAGTGTCAGTATAACACGAGTAAGAAATTATACATCTGTGTTCATTTTTATTTTTGGCAAAGAAGCTTTTAACGCTTACTTTCATAAATGAATTCTATTCTTTAACTTTGTTACTTCTTTTCAGTTAAATGCATGCCATTGAACAAATTTTTGAGAAAAGATTCCCAAAATGTAGGAATAAATAAAACCCAGAAGCACTTTTTCTCAATGATGAAGAGATGTTTGCAAATTTTTCCACGCTGTAGCGTTCTGAGGAGTCTATTATATAAACTTCTAAGCAGTTTACTAAAATTTTCAAAGATGCGTGTTTGAACACGAACATTTTTGATTGTTCAAGATAAATTAATTTTAATCGAAGATGACAATTAAGTGAAGCGTGTGGGGAAACTTGCTTGGTGTTACATTACGTTTCGTTAAAA
>BGPR01001020.1:37977-55298 GCA_013235015.1 Araneus ventricosus | reverse complement strand
ATCTAGCCAAACTTCCATGAGCCAATGACTGATGATAAAGGGGGAATGTGACATCTTTTGTTGGTCAAAGTAAGCTCAAAAATTTTATTCCCAATCCTCCTCTTAAGTTATTGATGCTAAATAAATATTTAGTTTATTTTGTTTCAGGACATGAAAGCTTCGCTTACTTGAATTGTTTTTGTATTTCTTCTTGTTTTCTTTGTATTTCTTCTTTCATTATGTTTATGCGGTGTCAATGGAGGATTAAGCTGGTTTTTATTTAATTAAGCTTTAAATAGATAATAAAAAGAACTCGTTTATGAATGTTTTCTGTGCTCAGGATCAGACAGTGTTTTGACTTTTGAAGAACAATATGCAACTAAATTACAGGCGCTGTGAGCCGACTTTGGATTTTAATTTTTGCTACATGAGAGACACGCTGTTTTGTTGGTCCTCGCTTGTGGTAGTTTCATACGGTTATCCTTATTTGATTCTTTTGAGTTTTGTTCTGGATTCTACTTCATGTATGTTTTTCAATTTTTTTTATTGTAAATTATGTTTTTGTTTACCATCCCCTCCGGCTTTCAGGTTACTTACACCTTTTTGGGTAGTTTGAGTGGGTGAATATTAATTTTAAAAAATAATAGGTAACATCCAAGTAAAAAGTCTGACAAATATCCAATATATAGATGTACGTTGCTTTCTTGGAGGACTTTCAGAGAAAAATGTCCTACATTTCTGTTTTGCTCACACACGGAACAAAAGTCTGGATTTTACCAGCATATTCTAACTTAAAAATATTGAATTCAAGTGCATGATTGAATTTTAGCAAATTTACGGATTTTTTGAAAAGGCTTATTAACATTAAGAATTCAATTGTTAAAAGTGCCGTTAAGATGATGTTTCATTTAAGCTTCAATTCCTAAAGGTGTTTCTTATCTTTTCATAAACTCTCGAAATTTCTTTCAAAAATGTGTTTTTGAATTTTTAAGTGTTGGTTAAAATTTTTAAGTAAGTAGACGTTTTTAAAACACTTCTAACTGAAAAAAGTATTACCGCAAAGTGGGATGGAAATTGTTCACATTTTAGTAAGACATCCGACTTAACGCTTTCAAAGTTGCTATAAGACAATGTGGTTAGCTTAAATTCTTCAATATTTTAATTTATTATTTAGTCCTTAAACGTGAACTAAAAATCCCATTGTAAATAGTTATTACTCCGAATTGATGGGTTACTGGAACAAATTAAGTGAACCAGAAAGAAGACTGCTCAAAGCAGACTTCTAATTAAAATCAGTAAGATTAAATGTCAAATGGATAATCTATTGCATCACTTAGCTAAAGTTTAGTTTCGAGAAGCATACATTTTTTACTGCTAATTACAACCGAAAATCTTAATTGCTAAAATTATTCACATTCCTATCATTGATATTTTAGTTCTAACACTCGTGCTTACTAAGGAAAATTAGAAATTAATTTAATGGCCCAAACAGTCTTCTACGTTAGTTTAATGAGTTATAATTTTAATTTTTGGATGTGTTGTCAAATTTTTGAGCAACTTATTAGAACATGAAGCCTTGAGTCATTTTCAAATCCTACTCCGAAAGATGACATGCACATAATATCTGTCATTAGGTATTCTCTAACTTTCTTTCGTAATTTTCAAAAAATTATACTGTTATTGCGTAATTGAACTTCGCAAAAGTGTCTATAGATTTTTTTAATCTTGTAAATACAAGCTTATTAGGTTAGAAAATTTAATTTGACAAAATTTTTCGTTCCTTAAGGATTGTAAAAGGGGTTTTTGCTAAGGAAAATTTGTGAGAGTTGTGATAAAAAAAATACACTCAACTTTTGGGGGGAAAATCTCATAAGTAAAATAAAATGCCCCCAATTCAGAAACTGATTTTGTTTCAAGCCTTAACCTATAACAGTTTTTGAAGATTGTGCAATGTAGACTTAAAATAAAAATGTTTTTCTGAGTTTAACTTTTTTAAATTGAAGCTTTATTAGAAAGTAAATACTCTCAAAAGAGTTCGTTACATTTGAGACTACTGTTAAACTGACCCGATAGGTAGCCGGCAGTACAATTAGTGGAAACCGAATTGATAGAAATTTAATAGTGGCAAATATATAATGCCACTATTAAATTTCAAATTAATTCCATTCTACGCATATTATTGTGTAGTTGAGTATTGAGTTGTATCAGCTGTATAATTACTACTGATACAACATAGCTACTAGCTTGAAGAGCTTAAAATATTTCGATGGGGTCACTAGCGTTGCACACAACTCGTTTCCAGGGATGTGAAAGTCGTAGAATATCTGAAGCAATGCTAGTTTTGTTGATGGTTCGGATAGAGCAGTCTATAGTTTTAAGAATCTCTGGAAAAATTCGGTAGACACCGGTGTTTGTTTTTTTTGTTGTTGCTCGCTGGGACTAGAAATTCCTCTACCATCCTTCATACTATCTGGATTTAAGCTCTTTGTGATTATGACTTGTTTCCAAGTATGACTATCAAGTAATATTGGAAGGAACCAATTCATGGCCTTCGTAACCGAACTCTACAAGAAATTTTTAAAGCGATAGACCTCTCCATCTAAACCATCAAGAATGTCAAGCTATTGCTTCAGATATTCTACGACTTCCGCATCGCTAGAAACAATTTGTATACACTTCCGTTGACAACATTCATGGTTTACAAGCGTTTCTAGTTAGCACCTATGCTGTAAAACCTGTAATTATAATGTTGCAACTACTGTTTTCTAACCCTCGTTTATAAAAGATTATCTTTCTTAATCAGGAGTCTAGAATTTCGACCACATTTTCATAAACATTTCATAAAAATATCATTTTTCTAAACGCGAATGATCAAATGTGCTCTCAGTTGAAAATGTAACCTGACTACGAATTCATTCAGCCGCAAATAGAGGGTTATTTGAGAGACAGAAAAGTTAGACGTTGATCTAAGAAATGTTTCTTGACCTTCAGATGGCGGTGACCTAAGCGGAGAATGATAGATAATCCTACCCTAATAAATTATAATTGCATCTGCTGTTGACAGGAACTGCATTCAGAAAATTGTTTTCTGTAATGTTTCTTTTCTATTTCCACTAATTATATAATCGTTATTATATAAGAGATTTTAAGGAATGATCGTATTATTATCTAATACATTTACTAGCTTACTTTATTTGGAGTACTTCAAAATGTTACGATGAAAATTAAAGTTTACTAGTAGTTGATGTATGATGCATGGTAATAAGATGCACGATAAGAAAATAAATGATTTTCTTTACTTAAGTTTTTATATTGCAATTTCAAAGTTGGTTGTAAAAGTTGGTATATAAAAGAAACTTGTTATTAGTTAGGAGATCCTATAGATTCTCCCATTTTAAATCAGAAAGGCAATTAATATGACATCTGAAAAGATTTGCACGTTTAGAAGTGTTTAAAAAATTAGCTGCGATCTTTACAGTTTTGTCAGCCAACTCATTACCAAGAAAACAGGTAAGAGAAGGTATCCAACAAAGAAGATTTGAAATTGCTTACCATGCAAGATGTAGTTCAAATATCAAACATTAAATGCCAGTGGATGACCCATAGAAGCAATCAAAAAGGTTAGAACACTGGGTATATCAAAATAAATAATTCAGTTATCAGCGGAAAAATAAGATATCTGTGATAAAGAATTCAAAACAACGGTTAAGTCTTAGGACAAAGTACTGATCCCAAGTCGACCAAAATTGTCACAGATATACTTTAGAAAATGGCAATGTACACCTCCTGGCGAATCGTTTCGAATTTTAATGAGATTTCTATCTCTTTGAAAAATATTACGTAAAACTTTGGCTGTATTTTTACTTCAAAGAAATTCTATAATTACGCAGTGGCCTTTAAATCTAATCGAATACTAATATGACTTTTATTGCAACAACTTTCAGTTGATTAAAATCAGAATCAACAATATTTATGGCTAACGGCATTTATTCCTTTAAGTGCAACAAAAAATATAAAAGCACAAAGTTACTATTACAAATTTAAAAATAGAAAAATATTTACATGCTCATTTGAACAGCAGTAGCGTGAATCAGCCAGCGAGCGAAAGCAAAAAGGATAAAAAGCAAAACAAAATGCTTGCAACCGCTTTTATACAATCTTCTGGCGATCACGTGAGAAAGATTTGCATAATCATTTGCATACAATGTGGTAGTTACGACTCGGAAACATAAATATCGGAATCTTATGCTAATTAGATGATCGCATCTAAAAATAATTTAATCTTGCACAAAACTAATACAGCACGAGATTATGAATTTTAATTTATTATTTATAATACTGATATGTTTATAGATTAAGAGAAATGTGTTTAATGATTAATAAAAACAGTTTCTCGGGAAAGAACAGAAGCGAACTACGCTTTTGTTTATGTAGGCGTTTATCGCGTACATTTGAAAACTTTAGGTCAGGAAAAACCGAGAAAAGGTAAATACAATATATTATGATTAATTTATCCTTTTCCTAACAAATTTAAATTTATGTTCTTAATTAATCAGGAATCACTATCAATTTTTATATTTATCGCCAATTGTTTCGGAACATATCAATACATGAAAAAGATTTTTTAAACCATCTCAACATTCAGGGGGAAAACACTTTTCAATTATACTGCTTAATGGTTGTAAAATTTCCTTTCAGTTTTAATAAGTTTTCAAAACATATTGTTAAATATAGTTTAAGACAAAGCTTATCAGTGTTACCATGAAATTAAAACAAATTGTACTTTTTCATCAAATCATAAATTCGCATGCTTTATCCATTGATAAAATTATGGTAAAAACTGTTCGTTTTATTTCTGTTTTTATTTCTTAGTAAACATAAACTGTTAGGTATTTGCTAAAGACCACTTTTACGTTTTTATTTTAATTTTATGAGTTGTTATATAAAATGGTTAATTTCTGTTTCATATTTTATGTCTTTTTTAACTAATAAAATAGAAAACCCTTTACTGTTTGATTTCTTTCAATTTCCAATTAATGAAAACTATTGTGTTAACTCAGGTGAACATTCAAGATACCTGAACAACGCATAAAAAGTGACGAAAGGAAGAAACAAAATATAGGCTAAAGACAAACTAAAAGACTAGACTAAAAAACTGATCAAAAATACAAGATTAAAGAATAAGCAAGAAATTTCATATAAATGGAGCATTAAAGATTAAAACACAAATTAATTTGCAAGTTCAAAGCAAGAACGAAATAAAAAATTTGGAAATTTTAATTCAAACAATTTTAATTTTTCTGAGCCATGAATACCAACGAATTAAAATTTTTATTGCAACCATCTTGGCTGTAAAAAATTCATTACGACAAAAGTTTGGCTAACCGATGAAACATAATGAAAAATGGACTTAAAGGAAAGAAATAATACTGTGAGTTCCAATATCTCTTTTTAAAGTTATACAAAGTTTCTTTTTCCCGTGAAAAGAAGTAGAAGATTGATTCGAAAATCATCTAAGGCTATTGGGATTTTGGACTGAAAGATTGAAGTATCGGATGATCTGGTTCGAATTCTGTAGAATACGTTCTTCATCAGTCTTCTACGTTGAAAAATGGTAGGTTATTTTTATTTCTAAAGGGCATTTATATCAGACCTCTGTGCCATTCACTCAAAAACTTGATATCACGGCTGATAGAGAAAGATGAATAGTGTGCTTCCAAGAAATACATACAAGTATGTTTTAATATTGTGTCCATAAAAACTCGTCGTGTTTCGCAAATTATCTTTTTTCTGTATTGTTATTTTTACTCATTCTTATTTTTATTTTAATTAAATGTTATCTATTTGAATGAGAGTATTTAATTTTTGATTTATTTTTTCAGAATAGAATTTGTAATTTATTATTTTCAAAAGACTTGGCAAATTTTATTACTAAAATTCATGCACAATGAACAACAAATTAAATTTTTCAATTGTCAATTCCAGTTTTTGAGAATTACATCATATGAGTAGTTGCAAACGATTTTTATTGAAAACGATTATTTTGTTATACTTATTTTTCCCATTGGATGGCACGACCTAAATGTTGTTATAAATGTTATATTTATAACAACATATTAAATTTACTGATTTTTGCATTTTTTGAGAGGAATATTTAATACCAATTTTGCCCTTAAAAATTAATAGTTAGAAATATTTTTAACATACTGGTGTTTTCCTCGATTACCTTTCTTTTGAAACTGGAGGAGTCAAATACAGTTGCGGCAAAATCACATTAAAAAGGTAACTGCGTGTTGTTTTACCCTGGCAAAATATGCGATAGATTTCAAAATTAATTTTCAACGTGATATTCATCTCAAGCAGGCAGGTTCTATAAATTGATATAAGATAAAATTGATAAAAGATTAATTTTTTCGACTTTTGTTCAAATATGTACCTTAATTAATTTAAAACAAATTTCAGTAAAATTCCTTCAATTTTTTATTGCATTTTAAAAGATCTCTTATACTTGCATTCATTCAGAAATCTGATTTTGCAAAAGAGATTGAATTTATGTGTGGAATAATTTATTTACGAAGGTTGAAGGAGTATAACTTATGAATTTAATTTCATTTCATTTTAATATAATTTATGAATTTTAGAAATGCTTTTGTCATTTGTGAACTTTAATTGTTCTAATAAAATAAATCTCGAATAGTTATGTGAAAGAATCAGTAGAAACGAAAATTGTTGTATGGTAAAACAAATCCAATTCGGGTTACACATCAAATTTGTCTCCCAAAGAAATTATTCAAAACACCAGATTGAAAGTAAAGAACTGATCTACTGCATTAGGCATAGAAATATTCAATTATATGTTTATATACGAAAAAGTTCCGAAGATATTTTTAATGAATTTCTCTTTTTTCTTTATGTGTTTTATGTTTTCATATAAAGCATAGAGGAAGGCAGAAGAGGATAGCATTCAAGAACGTAAACATCATAAAAAAACTTTAATATAATTTCAAGAAAAGGTATTCTGTGAAAAATGTGATAGTAAAAAGTAACTTTTACATGGATTAATAATATATTGTTGAAAATAACACAATAATTCTAGGAATTGCAATAGTCAAATCTCATATTTTCCTAATTATAGAATCAAAATATTTTCTTTTAATAAAAATGAAAGAAAAAAATGATTCTAGAGAATTTTTTCGTTAACGAATAATACATAAACACACCTTTACAATTAAATTTTAATAGTCAAATGTCATTTTTTCCAAATTGTAGAATGTAAATAATTTTTATTAAAAATGAAAGAATACAGTGAATCTAAAGAATTTTATTTTAATAATAATTTATAAACACACCTTTACAATTAAATTTTAATGGTCAAATCTAATTTTTTTTCTTAATTGTAGACTACAAATCTTTTTGATTAAAAATGAAAGAAAACAATGAACTAAAGTATTTTTACTTTTACAATAACATGAAAGAGGATACAAATATCAAAAATTCGACGTTTGTTAGGAGTATAATTGTATACCAGCAGAATAATAAATATAATTTTAATGATAGATTTCCTAGAGACATTGGACAAATAATAAAGTAATAAATTCTAGAAAGGCAGGTTTTTTCAAAATTCTGAGAAAAGTTGTCAAACGATCTATATATATAATATATAAGAAATTTAAATTAAAAGAAAACAAATTAAAAGAAAACAATGATAAAATGAAAAAAATATTTTAATCAAAATTTAATTAATTAATTTTGCTAAATTTTAAGAATTATAACTATTATAATATATAAGAGATATGGATTCACTGATTCATCACCGAATCTCCCACACCAATGGGACTAGAAACTTGAAATTTGGCAGGGGGTTGCTTTTTGGGTAGTAGGTGCTCTCTAAGAAAGGAGTTTTCAAACTTTTAATTAGAATTTTAATTAATTAAAAATTACCTTAAATTTGCACTTTTTTCAGCAATAACTTCAGAGCATATCATCGCACAAAAACTATTTTTACATTATCAAAAGTTCAAAAAATTAGCTTTTCAGTGACACCATTCTTATTTCCATATGACATTTTGTTCAATTTTAATTAATTTTTAAAAATGTTTTAAAACATGATTTGTAACAATGTTTTTATTGTTGTAAATAAAATTCAAACCAATCGCATTATTTCAGCAAGTTTTTTATTCACGAACTTTAGCAATTATTACGGTTGTGATAGTATAAATTGTTTTCTTGGAAAATTAACTACAAAACAAAATTTTCAGTTTAGTATTCATTGCAATGCTGAAATAATTTATCGCACTTGCTTCAAAGTAATAATTTTGTATTTATATTAAACGTGGCAGCACATATTTGATTTCGGGGAGGGGGTTGTGTGTGCGTGTGAGGTAGACTGAAATGATTTGTATTCTTTCTTCAAGTATTTAATCCCATGCTTTCCTGCCATTTTAAAATTATGAGGCATGAAAACTCTCTTAAATTTTTGTCTATTGCATGAAAGGCAAGATTTCATTCAAATTTTGGTTAAGCTTAAGAGCACAGTACTGCCGCCAAACTTGAATTTTCTCAAGTGATAACTCATCAAATTTGGTATTAAATTTAGTGCAGTTCAGAACTAATGGCAGGAAGCCAGCTTAGTGATAGAAAAAGAGTCGTGAAGTTGGTAACGGGGCAATATCTTTCTTAATTTAGTTAAATTAAAAAACTGAAAGAGTAAATAAATTTAATTAATAAATTCGTAAACTAAGTTAGTAAAACTTAATTTAATAAAATTAGCTTTTCAATGATACCGATTTAATTTTCATGCGGCATTCTGTTTAATTTTGAAAATATTTTCATCAATGCTCCAGAGACAGTTCACCTGCAGCCAGAGTAAAAATCCAAGAATGTAGTATATAAGGAAGTTCTAGTGCAATAATATCTTGAAAAAGGTACCAATAATTATACTACGCGGACGAAGTCGCTGGTATCAGCTAGTATATTATAAATAAAATAAGAACATTCTTTAAAATTTTAGAATAAATATAAAAGCAGTTTTATGTTTTTAACAATTAGATATAATTTTTAAATACGTAGGAAAACTGCTTGATTATCATTTATAAATTTCGTAGGGAAAAGAGAACTACTCCGTCAATTTGTTGACATTACAACTTGAAGCCTCCTTTCAATGAATTGACCAATATCAAGTTTTAGTCAAATGTGTTGCATTCCTTACATTTCGCAGTCATTTGAGATGGTCGTTGTCTTAATTATCAGGAAAACAGAAGAAAAATTCAGTATATATCTAAATTATTCAAGATGCTATTTAACTGCATTTCATCTTGATAATAACATTATTTACTCTGAATCATAAGCAATTTTAATTGCATATTGGTTTATAATATTTCAGGTGAATTTTACTTGGAAATTCCTATAAATATCGTTAACAATAAAAAAATATGCAACTTAAGATTTTAGCTTGGTGATTAGTTGATAAGTAACTTAATTTTTTTGTAACTATCAAAATATTTGTCTTAAAACTTCTAACCTGAAATATCAATTCACATAAACTCCGAGCTGAAGCATCCTGCAAGAGATTATTATGCAATTATCTTCTTTAAAAACAAATAATAAGCATTATGAAGCTGAATTTAGAAATGAAAATACTAATAGACTCTCGCTCAACGTAGGTATACGTTCTAAGTAATAGGAATCGTATTATCCGGGACATGCATTATCGGATGAATTTATACAAGTTCAAGCATATTTCTAGATTACAACCCAATATTGCTTGAGAGATATGCCAAGTTGATGCGACGTCACATCCTTCGGGAAGGGTATAAATACCGAGAGCTCTTCGAGTGAATCGGTTGGAGTTTTGTCTACAGTGCAAGGTAATGAACTATTATACTCTGAGCGCCATTGAAAGTGCTGTGACTGATTTTTATTAGTGTTCTGCTTGTGTTGTTAATTTATACAAATGCTACTTTGTTTTGTTACCTGTCCTACGTGTTTTTCCTGGAAAATTTGTGGAATAAAGATTTTTTTATCTTGCTTGTTGAACTAAACGCAAGTATACCCACCAGATGATTTTTCGAAGCAGTATATGTCACTAGCAATACAATGTAGATGTTACTTTTAAAAAAAGTGGCATCTCTCTACTATTATGCTCAATTGTGTAGCTCTCTAACAATATAACTGCGCATATTGCTACAGAGATGTTACACTTTTTAAACTGTTAGTTACACTGTTCATATACTATAAACAACAGGTACGTGTAAATAACATAAAAAAAATCAAAAGCTAGGAAAATGTTCAATTTATCTTAAGCGTAATACGAGATGCGTAAATCGCGCCGTATGAGTATTAGTCGTAATAATTTCGTCGCGTTATACGGGAGAGCGTCGTACACTAGTTCACTTTAATAGAAAACTTGGGCATTGATATTTACAACGAAAGAAAAGATTTCGATTTTATTGTTAACAGGTTCACTTTTTGTGCTGCCCAAAATTTAAAACAAAATCTGTATAAGTACCATTCTTAATCAGTTACTTAGATTAAATATTATTTACTCTCAAAGAATATTCAATCCAAAAAATTCAAATTTTTAAAAATGAGCTTATAAAAAACTGGTATTTCTCTAAATCTCATTCAGAATTATTTTTTTCCATTTCTTCACTTTGCTCTCAACGCTTTTCAAAGGTTACCTCATCATTTTGCATTTTTCACAGCGCACCCAAAAAATTAGTTAATACGAACATAGATTTAGAGAGTTAGAAAAATTTTCCTTCCCAACTTTTGGGAGTCATATTTTGTGTATATTATTTTTATATATTTTATCTTTGTATAGTTTTGATTAAAGAGAGTTTTTTATTTGTTTATAGTGCTTTGAGGCGGATAAATTACCTTTATTTAATGTTTAAAGTTTGGACATGTACTCAGGAGATGCACCTTACTTTGAATATCATGGGATATTTACCCGCCTAATGAGCAACGTTCATTCTTTCCAAGATTTTTCCGTTCTTTTTTCATTCTCGATTTTTTTCCATTTTTTATGTGTCTATTATTATTACTTTGCTGACATTTTTGCTTGCAAGACAGCTTAGACAGAAAAGGAAATTTGCTTAATTTTCTTTGAACAGATCTTTCATAATTTTAGTATTGTTTTTCCGTATTTCGCATTTTATCTTGTTTTCAGTGTTTTCTTGTGATCATTTCATTTTCAAAACATTTAATTCCTATTTCAACCGCCCATTTTCTTTCATAATCGAAAAAGAAGCTTATCAATTTCATTCATTCAATTTCAAAAGAATAAATGTCTTTTACCTTCATGGATTACCAAACACTCTCGCGTTTTCTAATTATCATTTCATTCGAGACATGAAATTCATGTTTCATCTTCCCAATTTGTTCCATCATTGAAAAAGAAACTATGTATCTCATTTTGTTAATTTCAGTTGAAAGAAAAATAATCTAACACAGGATGCTCATATTCTAAAAGGGAATATACAGACAAGATATGACATGGCCGCACTCGCTGTTTCATGCATAAAAAAATATACGATGGATATGTATAGGTAAGAAAAGACATATCTTCAATGGGGAAAGATAGATCGTCGATAGAAAATGGGTGAGGAAAGACAGATGGTTGATGTCATATGGATACGAAAGGGCCCGGCGTCGATAAGAAATGGGCAAAGGAAAACGTAATGTTCGGAAAAGTGTTTTCAAATCATAGAATAAATTTCCATTTCACTCTGTAATATTATATTACAATCAGACACATAAATGAGGGAACCATGTTACCAAGTCACATAAAATTGATCTAAGCCTATCAGTGTGATAATGTGTTGCAGTGCTTTTTCCATCTTTGGAGAAAAATATTCTATTACTAGAAAATCACCCGCCATGGTATGGCGAGTGCAAATTGCCTCTTCATTCGAGAGATTTCCCGTCAAATTTGACGTGTTTAAATAGATATATATGCGAAAGAAATGTTTAACACTGATTGAAAATAAATAAAATAAACATATGTTTCATGACATAAGATATTTTTTATTTACATATATCTTTATTCAAAACACCTCTTGGTAGACAACATTCCTTGTGAAGTATTTTTCGTTGTTTAACAATTTTATTATACATGAAATTCGCAGCTTGTCAAACGTAAGTTAAAACTTCAAAGCAATTCTTTTTCGAAATTCTAATGAAAAAAAAAAAAAAAAGCACTTCTCTTCTTGTCAAACATTGTCAAAAAATATTACCATATTATATCATCACGATTGCAATAAATAATGAGATACATCGTGGCGCCCAAACTATATCACGCACATGATACACCACTGACGTAATTTACTACTTTCTATTGAAAAACAGAAATTAATTTGAAATATACGATTAATATAATTTAAAATTTATCCGGAATTATTGATCATAGCGAGATAAATTTTATATAAATCGATAGCAAATTTTATTTCACTATTTTACAGCTATTAAATTTGACATTAGAACGACAATTACTCTTTTAAATTTAAAATTACTGAAATTTAGGTTCTCTAACAATGAAATAATGCTGTTTAACGTCTCTCAGTGCTATGGCGCGAGTTTTATTGTTGGTGACGTCAGAGCGTTACCGAGAGACAGATCTGGGCTATTATATTAGTAATAAAGACCGTGGGCCTGAATACCTTCGCCTTCTAAACTTGTAAACCACGCCATTCTGTATCTCATTACATAAGCATGCGGATCACCATATTGTTTGTTAAAATTGTTTGTTGCCTAAAGTTTTAGTGTGCTTTTCTTTAGATGAGGCATCTTTTAAATCTTTTAATCTTTTTTTTTTGTATCCATGCGATACAGTTTTTTCCATGGGTGGTTGTGGAACTGTAATGCAAGTAGAATATACTCTGAAAATATCTATCTAATATTTACATTAAGTTCAATTGGACGCAGCCATACGATCGGGTGTCAATTGCGGTTTTATAGACTTGAAATTTACTATTGAAAATTTTATATAAGTGTGTTGTTTTTCATTCAAAATCGAATCAACCCTAATCAGTTGCACAATAGAATGTTTGTAATCCAGTATTTGATTTAGCACACTGATTTATTTGAATTTTTTCTGCAATACTTTACGAAATCAGCTGAATCTTAAAATGAGCGTTCTGGAGATAGTTTCTTATTGCATAATCGCATCCAACTGCGCTTCTCAATTCAAATTAGCGAAACTTCGATAAATATTTACTCAAATGTAATGTTAGAAATCAACTCTATGTCTAAAGAGTGAACTAAACTGTGAAAGAAATTCTTATAAAAACATGCCAGAATGCAGACTTTCAAACAAATCATTCCGTCAAAAAATTCAGCAGAAAATTAAGACACAATTTTAAATGTGATTTTAAAGATGATTTAAATTATGAGCCATAATTACAAACCCAATGACGGTGCTGGTTTTATTGAATTTGTGTATGACTTCAATTACTACTGCATTCACTTTCAATATTCGAAAGATAACGACTTTTTCATAGCTGTGCTATGTAATCTTTAGTGATAGAAAATGATGCTTTTAAGAAAAAAACGTCTTCAGTGGGAAAGGAATTCAAAAGAAAAGGGAGAGGAGTTCAAAAGAAAAGAAAAAGGGGTTTATTTACAAAATGATACGAAATAGAGTATAACGGCGTCAGTTGGTATAAATGCTTTACAAATATCAATACAATTAATATATACAACTTATTCGTGCTGTGATGTTTTCCCCTTCTCACGAGGACATTTTCCCACGAGAATAGAGTCGACCACTTTTCACTCAGACCGCAAACCGCAAGCCAGCCACACATAGTCCTGATTAAAAGTACATTAGCGAAAATAGCACCTGCAAACTGAGGACGGTGACAATGCACAGAAATAAATAACTGTCAAACAGTGTATATGATTCGGCTATCAGGAGATTAGCGGTGTACTTTCATGGGACACCTGCATAGCTCTTGTGGTTAGGAAATCCACGGTCCATGGAATCCGGTAGGAACCATGCCACGGTCGAAATTGATCATTGGGAAGATAGGGGTTTAGTCGTTGGTCGCATGGAGTTTTGGTAGTCCAGTGGAAAGAAAGGGAGGCGGAGCTCCACCCCTTCAGGTACGAACAAAACGGGGTTGTTGAAGATGAAGGAAAGGAGAGCGGTGAAAAAGCGATTAGGAAGGCTCGAATGGGATTCAAACTTCGGTAGCGCAGAAAAGAGCTATGTGACCAGCTCTGATTAAAAGTCCCGAATTGATTCGACTTTGGCAACGTTCGCTGAGAACCAACAATTATTTTCGAAATTCTCGGTTCGTCGCATTTCGGAACCGTGTCGGGCACTCCTTGTAGTCCCGTACTTATGCTATCACCTTGATAGGAGAAATTAGAGGCCTGCGTTGAATCTTTGTCGGACCTCAATTTTGTCTTTACGAAGCCGTTCGGAATACGGTGCTATTGATCTCCATCTCTTGTGGAACTCTGACACGATTGGACTTTGAAGTCAAGCAAACTCTGAACTCAAATGGACGAACTTTGTATATAATCAATTATTCCAGATCAGATTTCTTATGCAAGAAATTGTTATTTAAATCATAGCTGTGAATTAAAGTACTTAGGTCAACCTAAGAATTTCATTATTGCTTTACACTTGGTCGCTCATAGGCCAAGACACCACAGTGCTTAAGGGACTACTGTTATGACATTCAAAAATAACGGCTAATGACGCGAATGGTTAAATATCATTTTTTCAAGACACAGTTATCAAACAGTAACAAATAATTTCGTAAATGACAGGAGTCAAAACTTCCCACCAGTCGCCTTTTAACATATTTGTCAAAAGCTGATACAACTGTGCTGAATGCAGTTATCTTCGAAAAACTTAATAACAGTTCGCGATAATTTCATGAACTGAAATTTTGAAATCTTTATTGTGTTGTCATGTTTGTGTTTATATATATTCGTACATGCCATCAAATGCTCGCCAGTTTTCACATCAACACTAAGCCTTAGTTCATTTTTATCACACTAAAATCCGATTGCAACGCATGAATGATTAGCATTGATAGAAGAAAAAATAATTTACAACTATTCGTTTCCAGAAAATGATTTTAAATACGCCATCAACAGTTTAACAATAAACAAAGTAACGTTAGCGACAAATATTTATACGATTTTGAAACAATATATTTTCCAAGAGCTTACAATGTATTAGCAGAATGGCGAAAATAAAGCATAATATTTCTGCGGTCACTTTTAGAAGAAAAATTGACCGCATTATTCCGATTAAAATGCATGGAAAGTAAAGCGATAAATAGCAGGATTTATTCTTTTCTTTTTCTAACTCTCCTCTTCTTTTATGCAAAAATGTGCTGCGTAAGATCGTAATTTACCAGCTCCTCGACTACTTTCCATTTTCCCCATTGTGACCAGCTCTCCGGACATTAAGCAAGGGGGGTGGTATAATTCGATTCTCCTCTGCCACAATCAATAAAAAAGAAAAAGAAGAAAAGAAAGGAAAAAAGGGACTGGCAAAGAAATGCTCGTAAAAATACAGGGTCATTCGCTGCTTATGGACTAAGGCATTGAATACTCCGTGAATGGACCAACAAGATAAGGACGGCGAAAAGCAAGGAAATTTTTTGGCATGGTATGCACGTGCATTTCTAAAAGTCCCCCTCGGAGATGTGGTATAAAATGTGGTTAAGGCACGTGCCCGGTTTGGTAAATATGTATCAATAAAGTGTGGATAAAGCTTTGCTATTGGTTCATTTCTCAACGAAACAGAAAGAGCATAAAAGATTTTTAAAGCAGACTCTGCAGATTTTCTTTCCGTTTTAAATGCATCTGAAGAATGGAATTTGGATACTTACTCTGGAGCTATTTTTGAAGTTCAGTGTTAGTAAATCTTCGTCATAAGTTAATCAACAGTCATATACATTATACAAAATATTATAAGCATTATACGATATATCATCATATACGAAATATTGTAGATGACTATTTTAATTTGTGAAAAGTAGTAGAATGATTAAATTTGATAATTTAGCTTCAATTAGTAACAAATCACTTTCTTCTGATTATGAATATGTTATCTGAGTAAGCTGCTTCAATACAATACCTAATATATGCTTCTGTTAGCTTATATTGATATCCAATGCCATTATGAGATGGACAGCGAAGTTTTGAACAGTGGTCAGATGACGAGGATGACACCTGAGCCAGCTCCCCCTTTCCTAACTTCCGCTCCTTACCAGTGGAGAAATGTTTGTCTTTCGACGAACTCCGATGTCTCTCTTTCACCAGAATAATACAAACCGATTCATTATTTGCACAGAAAAAAACACTCAAGTGTTTTTTTTAAATAAAATACTTGAACTGTAAAAGAAAGGATATTAACAGAGAAACATTTTGCAAAAATTTTCAGAATGCAATTAGAGAGCATTTTGATTTTCAGAAAGCTTCTGTTGATTGAAAATCAATTTCTAAATTAATAAAATGATTCATTTTTATTAATTCTTCTACGGCCAGAACAAAAAGAAAAATATGTCACTTAAAATTAGATGGATTTCCGAATAATATCTGAAATTCAGCGACGATAGTATAGATAGTATAAAGTTCAAAACTTAGCTATAAAAAGCGTTCAGAAAGGAATAGACTCACCCGAACATTTAGAGACATATTTTCTAATAGAAGATCCTTCAACTGAAAGAAGCACCTATCGGGAGCTCCCTCGACCCTCTCATACACTTGCAAGATACGGTGTGTTTTATGTTTAGTTTCGTCGTGTAGTAAAGAAATTCGAGTATGTATTATGGCACAGTACAGCTTCTTTCTGACCGACTATGCCCAAAATTTTATATGATGTTGGGTTCGCACAATTGACCGCACTGGTAAATCACGCATCGCTGTATTTATATTATTGTTTTAAGAGTTGTGAATCTGCATTTTCTATTCAAGTTTCAGTTCCGATGTAAAATTCATGGATAATGCGTACTGTCAATAAATGTATGTATTTTTAGTTTTTTAAAAGAGTTATTTTTTTATTTAAACTACTTTCTGTTGAGTCAGGGACTCAGAAGTATGTTTGTTTAACTCTCGTGAATTAACATCGTGAACAATTTCATTTTTTAAAAGGTGAAACATTAATTAAATTTAGCAGAGATTTCGATGAAATATTGGTTTGCTATACATCTACAATTATCGTGTCAAGTCCACATAGGAAATTTCATTTACCTTGTGGGTTGTGCTTTTGAGTTATCTTGCTCTCATACAGACGAAAATAATCTACTATCTATTGACGGATTTAGTCCTAACTTAATCATAAATCCACAGTTTGGGTTTAAAGATCATGTACTGAA
>BGPR01001020.1:15922-30071 GCA_013235015.1 Araneus ventricosus | reverse complement strand
GAATTCTTGAACATATAACTATTGGACTTGAACTCGTATTTTGCAGTGAAGATTAAATCACGAAAGTATTTAGGAGAGCGACCAGAAAGTGATGAAGACAAGAAAAATGTCGACTCATCCCGTTGCAAAGAAAGCTCATAACGAGATGAAACTTTCATCAATGGTTATGTTTGATGTGCATAATATTTACATGCATTTTTGTAAACATGGCACAAATATTCGAGAAGATATAAAGGTTTCTTTAAAAAATTCCAAATTTTCCCGAATGTTTTTTTGCTTATAACACTCAGAGTTTTCCACAAAATTGTACGAAACTAACAGAATACTTAATATATAAAAGAGGCATTGTATTAAAATTTGAATTATAAAATTGAATATTACAGGAAATATGAGCATTTGTATCAAATCTTTTACTGCACATGTGCGAAATTTAAAGTAATTTTTTTCATAACTTAAGAGCCAGATATATAGGGAAACTTATATAAAAATCACAGTTCATTACCATTAATATTCAGAAAGATATCGGCATTGCAACTTGGGGAATTTCGGTACACTCTAAGAGAAGCTAAATGATGAGGGTTCTTGCACAAACTGATATTTTTTAAACTTGAATCTTCGAACAGTAATATTGAATTTTATGAAAGTTGAATATACTGAATACTCATGTATATTTATAAGTTAAATATTTAATTTAAATTACAGTTCGACGATTACTATTCAGATTCAAGTTTAAAAATATCATTTGGAGAATTTATGAGTATGCTTTTAGGACCTCTTCCAATTGATCAACGTCATCTGACTATGGCTCAAAATTATAAGATGCGTCCCCAATAAAGCACCGTGTTGCTTCCAAGTGTGGCATTAATGTAACTAAACCAAGCCCATTGACAGATCAGGGCTAAACTTTAATCCTTACCTGTATTTCTGATGGCCGCAGTGGCTTAGTGGTAAGGTCTCGGCTTCAAGGCCGGAGGGTTCAAGAAATCCGATGCTTCTGAAAATCCCCAGTGCATCTGGACCTGTTACGCGTTAAATCATACGTATTGGCTCAAACGTCCTACCTCTGGTGTGGTGCGGAGGGGGGGGATTAAATGTTAACCGGTGGGGTTGGGGGGGGGGGGGGGGGGGGGGGGGGGGCCCCCCCCCCCACCCCCCCCCCCCCCCCCCCCACCCCCCAAACTCAACCGGGGGTACCAGAATAGACCCCGAAATTTGGAGAGGGGTTTGCAGCTCAAGTTTCGTCTTCGTCATCTGACCGCGATCCAAAATTACGAGGTTCATCCCACAATGTTCCCCATACCATATTGCTTCAAAATAGACGTTAATAAAACTAAACTACATTTGAGATATACATGTTAGATACATACCAAATTTCTAGCAAGATTTATTGTGTTTACATATACATCTAGGTCAGACTTCCGGATTGCATCCAAACGGATTTCGTCCAGATACTGATTTTGGTGACAAGATTTCACAGCAAATTTCATTTGTCTATGTCGCTACGTTTTTGAGTTATCGTGTTCACATGCACGTAAATATACACACTGACCAGACGGCCAATCCTTTAACGGATTTAGTCCAAAATTAGATTCAGATCTACAATTCTAATTACAAAACTATTTACTTGAATTCATCTATTTATCTAGGTGCGTTTTTAAGTTTTCATTTTCACATGAATAGGGCTTGACTAACAGACAGACTTCCCTACGACAGATTTCTTTTAAAATTTGACAGATACCTGCAATTTTGTTGTAAAGGCCACATACTAAATTTCATGTCACTAGCTCATTGAGGTTTTGGATTATCGAGTTCACGGACCGACAGACAAACAGAAATAATTCCAAAAGTGATTTTTTTTTCAGTATCGGGGAGGTCTGAAACATGGTGCTTCATCAAAATCTCGAGGTAATTTACTTTTCTGATTATAATACTTTGTATACAGAAGCTAATGATGAAACAAACTCAGGTATACTGTAATTGCATGATTAATAAACATCTCTGTTGTTTTCATCTCTTGTTATTCTATACACTATTCTACCATTAGGTGGAACAAAATAACTGTCTCTATTGTGAATTACCCGAAATTAATAACAACGCTAAAAACCCAAACATTTATTACTTTTTTGATTACTCCGTTGTCGAAGAAACAGTGATTGCTTTATCCAAGGGATACAATTGTTTCTGCAAAACATCTGGTAACAATAGATATATTTTTGCCAAACTCTTCTTTTACTTTGTCTCTTTTTGTTTCTCTCCTTTTTTGCGCTTTTTTATGGCTTTGTGAATCGCAGAAATTGATTGCTTAAGACTCACAGTTTCTATCACGTAACACAACAGAAACAATTCTACCAGACTTAGAGTGATGTAAACGCAGAAATTTTCAATCATTCGTACTTATCTCAGAAAATCCAATAAGTATCTGAAAAAACGTCAACAATATCAATTTGTTTTGTTACTATTTTTGACAGTAAATGGCGGAGAAAAATGATTTTTTTGCCTCCCCATCGATTCTTGTTTCGAATTATCTAAATTAGAAATCAGTGAGCAGCAAGAATTTTGCGTGTTTCGTTTCTGTGGTACAAGTAATACCAGCAATTACATGGAAACTTGTGGTCACGAATTTTAGTTGAAAACACTAATTGAATTACCTGTACAAATATAATTAAATTACTTTTCTGTCTGCTTCGGAAAACTTCTGATTTCTGCTGGCTGTAGGTAAACAGGAATTTTTTATAAAAAAAGACCTCATCAGAAAATTTTACTCTGAATATACCGCATGAAGCAAATCATTTGATCAGCAATTGTTCATATCTGTAAAAAAGCATGTTGCTTTTAAATTTGATAAACCAATCTCAACTGTCTTAGACTTGTTTTGATGGATACTGACCTGGTAGTTGCAAGTGTCCGTTGTGAAACATATGAGTAAAGATGTAAAATTTTTAAGAACTTCCACATAAAAGCGTTATAAACTTATTAATTACATTTTATTAAAGGATAGCATAAATATCGTTTCTAATTAGATATATAAACATTTAATTATTATACAGGGTGTTTCAAAATATTGTTGCCAAATGTTAAGGGTAGGTCAGCCATATGATAGCATCCAAAATCGCATATGAACATGAGTGAGCAAACGCCATCTAAAGGCATCAGATGGCATTTAAAATAATAATTTTAAAAAAAAATTGCGCATATTTTTTAAATATTTCCCGAAAGGCTGGATGAATTTTCCTCGAACTTCTACTATATAAAGAATAGGTTTTAACTCACAATTTACATTGAAGATACGGTCATGAGGGTATTTAGGGGACCGAGAGGAAAATTATGAAGTCGAAAATGGATTTTGGCTCACACCGCTTCACAGAAATGTAATAATGTTTTGGAACTTTCATCAGTTCTTTTGTGTGATGTCAGCAATATTTGCATGCATTTTCGTAAAAATAGCACAAATATTTGAGAAGATTTAAAAGTTTTCTTTAAAAACCCCAAATTTCCCCGCATGTTTTTTTCTTATAACATGCAGTGTTTTCACCCAAATTATATGAATCTGACAGAATACATGACAATTTATTAGCGAAGCATTATATTAAAATTTCAAATCAATTCTTTGAATATGAGAGATAATATGAGTATTTGTAGTAAATTATTTTTACTGTACACGTGAGAAACGAAGCGTAGTTTTTCTTCCATAACTTGAAAGACAGCCATATAGGGAAACTTATATAAAAATTCTAGTTAAATACTGTCAATATTTAGAAAGATATCGGCATTGCAGCGAGGAGAATATCAGATTTTTTAAGAAAACCTTTATATCTTCCCGAATATTTGTGCTATTTTTACGAAAATGCAAGCAAATATTGCTGACAGCACACTAAAGAATTGATGAACGTTTCAAACCATTACCAGCTTTCTGTAAAGCGGTGTGAGCCAAAATCCCTTTTCGACTTCATCAATTTCTGGTCGGTCCCCTAAATACCTCATGACCGAATCTTCAATGTGAATTGTAAGTAACACCTATGCTTTATATGGTCGAAGCTCGGGGAAATTTCATCCTGTCTTTCGGGAGATATTCGAAAAATGCACAATAAAATTAATCGAGTAGCGATGGCTAAATAAATCGATTAAATCCTTCAAAATCATGCTGGAACAAGAATTCTAGGATTTCTATTCAGTGACTATAGAAATGGTTTTGTGAACTTCGGTGATTGTCTAGGATCTACTGAGATAAGTACAAGTTTGACTATGAGTTTTCTCAAAAACAACAGGCTATCGGAAAGTATTAACAAAGAAGTATCCCAGGTGTCAACCTATTGGCCACGTTTTCCGAATTGATGATCAACGAATCACAGTCCTATTAAAGGATATTTTCTTATTCATAATTACCATGAAGTATTTATTTTAAAACTGCAGAATGGTACAATTCAAAAATGCTTTTCAATTTGTGTCATTTTCCAACAATCATGATATGAAAGCCTTCTGACAATAGTGCATTAGCGTCTGAAAGATGAGCCAAAAGTATTTCAATTCGATTCAAAAGTACTTTGGATATTCAGTGTCTGTCAGTGTGTTGACCGTCTATTACTTCAGCTTTAAGACTTAAAATAATATCCTTCTTTCAGATGATGCCTTTGCGAAAAAAACAAAGAAGCTAGATATATATCAACTCTTCTACATTTTAAATCTCATTACTAATATAATAGCCCAGATCTCTCGGTAACGCTCCGACGTCACCAACCATAAAACTCGCGCCATAGCACTGCGAGACATTAAACAGCATTATTTCATTGTTAGAAGAGCCTAAATTTCAGTCATTTTAAATTTAAAAGAGTAATTGTCGTTCTAATTTCAAATTTAATAGCTCTAAAACAGTGAAATAAAATTTGCTATCCATTGATATAAAATTTATCTAGCTATGATCAATAGTTCCCGAGAAATTTTAAATCATATATTTGAAATTAATTTCCGTTTTTGAATAGAAAGTAGTAAATCACGTCATGCGCGTGATATAGTTTGGACTCCTCGATGCATCTAATTATTTAATGCAAGCATGAACATATAATTTGATAATATTTTTTGGCAACGTTAAAATTTACGCAAAGACATCTGAAGTTCAAGCAAAATTGTTAAACAACGAAAAATAGTTCACACTGAATGTTGTTTACCAAGAGGTTTTTTAAATAGAGAAATATGTAAATAAAAAATATATTTCCTGTCGTAATATATTTGTTTATTTTGTCTTCAATCAATGTTAAACATTTCTCTCGCATATATATACTTAAACACGTCAGATTTGACGGGAAATCTTTCGAATGAAGAGGCAATTTGCACCCGTCATACTATGATGGGTGATTTTCTAGTTTATTAATAATTCTTTGCATTTCTGAGGAAATCTCAAAATGCAAGGAAATAGCACCGCAAAAAATAAAAGATTTTTCCAAAATATACATTTCATTTTTTCTCACACCCAGTATTCTAAATATGAATATTTCTTACTACCATATCTCTGTAGTGCATGAAATCGAAGGGACGCGTATAAATATAAATAAATAAGTTCTCGGCGCCGCAGATGTCTTGCTACACTCATGGCCAAGAGTAATTTCTCAGACTTGTTTCGACACCTACTTCCTTTGATTTGATGCACACATCTTTCTGTGGGTCACACTGGCGTTTTTATTATTTATTCATGCAAAGAATGTAATCTATGAAACATGCATGACCATGATGACATTTTGAGAGATTTTTCATAAGTGCTCAACCTCGATAGTTTGTAGATTTGATCGATTTTATCAAATCTACAAATTATCGATCCATAAAGATTTAAAGACATAATATTTGATTAATTTGTCGTTAAATATCTGTGGATATTATTGGATGATAATTTCATTTTACTATATTCTTCGTTTGTGAAAATAATTTATTGTCTTGTGTGGAATCAACGTTTAAACTAGAAGTTTTCGTCGATTCAAAATGTTCTTGAAATTCTATTGTAAGGTATTAAATAAATTCAATTGAGCTTCAAGAAAATATAAAATAACTAAACACTTTTCAAAATAATTCTTTATAGAAATGCTCTAATGACAGTGTATTATGTAACAATTTTTGAAATTAAAATTAGCTACTAAAACCATAATATAAAAATTTATCTGTATATAGTTTTGGATTTGAAGTATATATGTTAGGGTCAGGGCGATCAATCGGTTATTAACAAGAAAGCAGTTATTATTCAAATTAACAGTTAAAGCAAGCCATGTTGTTATGAATAATAACCGATTATTATTCATGCTAACCTTATTATTTATTTTAAATATAATATATATGAGCTAAATGCAGATAAAGTATGGTAATCGTCAAATAGACTTCGAAATTTTCATGAATTTTTTATGACATTTTGACCTCTGAATAAGAAAAAGAAGTTTCTGTAATTTTGTCTGAGTTTCAGTCCACCTTGATATGAGCTAGATAACTCAAAAATATTCTTTTCCTTACTGTATAAAAATATAATACAAAAAATGTTTAGGTATAAAAGAGGAGCTTTTCATGATAATAACTGCACCTTTTTATGCAAATAGCATTTTGAATAACATTTTTCTGAAAAAGTAATGCCACTAATGAAGGAGAAGGAAATTTTGTACAAAAATTGTCGGTAAAGTACATATGTAATACCGCAATCAAATAAACGAGAATTTTCTGAATGTCTCATTATTAATCTCATTATTTTGCCAATAAGCTGATGTGTTGGCTGGAGTGGCAAAAAATGCAAAAGACTTAAAAAATATTTAAAACATCAATCAATTTCCATTAAGCATATTTCAAATTTAATAAATTTTACATTTACAAATACAAAATAGGGTTCTAAATATGAGTGTTGGAAACATAATTCTTTTATAATATGAAATTCTCGACTTAATCAGTTATTTATCTTTTTCTTATTTTCCTAAATTCATTTAAATTAATTGGAATTATGAATTATAATTATCAAAATATTGCTTTATAAGCTCTATGGGCACAAAAAACAATAAAAAAATTTTCAGGAAATATAAATCTCCAAAAATATATAATATTTAGATAATCTTTATTCTTTCCAAATTTCTTCAAATTTGACTTCGCACATATTAGATCGCGATAATCGTAAAATACTTTCATACGTATATGTATGTATTTTATAACTTAAATTGTATGCTTTAATATGGTATTCTAGTATTTTAAAGAAGTTTCCTAGGATATATATGACGACAAAGAAAAAGAAAATTATTTTAATTATCAAGCAACGCAAAATAAGAACTATTAAAAACACCTCGTAATTAATTAAATAAATCACTTTTCTTTCTATTTCATCACGTAAAAGCTCTCAGTAGAGGTCTACTACTTAAAAAAGTGACAATCAATTCCTTTTTACCTAAGTTTCTTCTCAATAAAGTCAAAATGTAATATTTAAAATCGTGATAAACCGCCGTCCTCCATATCACATAAAAACTAATGGACAACAAAAATCAACAAAGAGAGAGTGGGCATTTAAAAACGAGATAAAGGTTTAATTTCCTCATCTCCACAAAAAGAATCAACAGCAGTTTTAGTTTAGTTATATTAACGTCCCATTTTGATGCAACACGAGGGCTATTTTGGGGCGAACCTCGTAATTTTGAACCGTGATCAGATGACGAGGACAACACCTAAGCTGGTCCACCTCTCCAAACTTCCGAACCGCACCAGAAATCAACTGTAAAGAAATGTGCAGAGAGCGACTCTTACACAAACAAGGAATGTATCGGTGAATTGGGACGTTTATCAGGGGCGTGGAGGTGAACTTGGAAATGATTGATCATCAGCCAAATGGCTAACAACGACCAGCAGCTGGCCCAAATTCCTGAAGCTGAGGCCTTCACTGGCTTTTTTTTTCTATTCATTAAACCCAACAGGAATTATACCACGCAAACCTTCCTCGTGTTTATTGTTGTGCACTTTTGTGCTCCGTCCTCTTTTCTTTCACTCGAGAATCGCTTAAAATCCGAGTTGGAACTTTGGTTTAATTTTTGCCGTTTTCCTTCGTTTATTTTTACCCTTTCTGTAATTAAATATAAAATCTCTTTATATAACCTGCTTATTTAATTTATTTATTTATTTATTTTTGAGTTTGCTTCTATTATTCTAAGTGTGATGTCTCTGATGATACAAGGTACAGGTATTACCAAATTGAAAGGATGTAATATTATAAAAGTTAAAGAGCTCTCAAATTGCTGAAATATGATTCAGTTGTTTCTTCTCATCGCTGATTATTAACAAGTTTCCACGCGTTGTTATTTAACTACTTCTTTCATGATCGCAAAGATGGTATTTTATAGTCCATTTTTTTCAGTGACTTCCTGATGTACTAGATAAGGTCTTGATGTGCATTTGTATGGGTTCATGACATACTTTAAGACTTTCAAATCTTAATTCTTAGTTAATCGACTAATTTTAATTGAATTTTGATTCCATGTGAGAGGCGCCATCTGGTAGTTGAGTCTGGTGTGAGAAAATTATTTCTTACTTTTTAGCGTACTAACAAAGGCGTGTTTTTTTAAAAAAATTATTTTTTATTTTTTAAAGTGGCGCTTGATAATGCAGAATCTTTTCAAATTGCATATGCACTTGCAGAAAAAAAATGTTCCGTTTACCTTTCTTTCTCCACAGTAAACGGACAATAATCGAAAACAAAAAGCAATTTCGATATTGTTAACTAGCAGTTACCTAGCAACAATAGACCTCGCGTCCAAACAAAAAATGCTAAGACCTGCTCTTCGTAGCCGTACTTAAAGGTTTAGCCTTTTTTTCACTTTTTCGAATGCGAATTAATAACCCTAGTCTCTGCTTCTTCAGTATTTACAAAATTGCAAGTAAATGTCTGATTTTATCAATACTAACAAAATTATAATTAAATGTCTCGCCGTTACCAAAATGATTCAAATGTTTTACTGGTGCTAAACTTGTCAATGACTCGCCAGACATTGAAACCATTAAAACAGCAACCATCACACCAGCGATGATTTTATTTCACGGAGCACAAGAACTCGAAGTTCAAAATCTGCGAAACCTAGTTAAATGCTACTGTTAAACCTGGCTAAAAAGACTTGATTTAAACCTGAATATTTTAATTTCCTGGAAAGGTAATCATCTTCAAACAGAACCATTAAATGAAAATCCTTATATGTGCGTCATTTTTGACGACTTCGAGGAAACATTCATGCCAAATTAGAAGAAAATCGAACAACACGTTCGATTATGACTACGTAACACACACATTTACAGATAAGCAGACGAAATGTCGAACAATCGACTTAAAACAGGAACCTCATTTCGCTCAGTTGATTAATGAACATGTTTTGTTTCCACTCGCCGTTTTTGAATAAATATTTAGTACAATATTTGTATACTGGGATTATGCATTTAGTTGCTTCATTTTTCTTAAATTTTTATGCAATTTGTGTGATGCGACAGTGCGCCAGAATTAAAATAAAGAGGCTTTAAATGCTGTAGTGATTTACTTTTGAATCCATTTCATCCATGAACACGCTTTATTTGGTGAACGGTATCTAACATGTTCAACTTGTCACGTTAAATTTACTGTTCTTCATATTTCAGTTGAATGTCCTATTTTTAATCATCATCGTTTATGCTTTTTAATTCATTAATCATCATACAAGTGAGAGTTAGTAGATGAGCATCCTTTTTATTTTTTAACTTATTTTATATTTCCCAGGACATTAGTATCTTACATTTTATATAATTTTATTCAATTATTAACTAGAAATCATGTTTGAAATATTTTTACCTTCAAGTACGCGCTTATTTTTATTTTGACAGTTTCTAGTTATCCCGTATTTGAAGAAATATTTCACAGTTTTTAACCCCGTCGGTTTCTTTTTATAATATTCGATTGGTGCTGCGTAGCCAACTCCAGCTTTTGCACCATTAGACAACACCAAATGACATGTTTTATATTTTTCTAAGATCGAATGCCTAATAATTACATCTTATCTCAAAAATAAGACATTAAATAAAACCGAATTTATATCACCTCTATCAGATTCTGAATTTGGATTGTATAAATAATTCTTTGCATTGCACAGAAAATCAGAATATTCAAAGAGATGCATTTCAAGACAAAATTATTTTTTCAACACGGTACATATTGGATTTTCATTTTCTTTCTCATACATTGGATCGCAAATAAGTAAAAATTTTAGTTTATGCCCGCTGCGTTAGAAATAGAAAAGATATGTATACATAGAAATGAATATGTTTTCTACGTAGGAGACGTTTAATAGAGCTGCTGCGACACTCCACGAACAAAAAGTTCCCAAGTCGGTACTGTTTTCAACACTCCTGCTGCCTTGATTTCAGACACAGGTCTCTTCGGGGACTTCGCACTGGGAATTTTATTATTTATTCATGTAAATAATGTCCCGTATGAAAATTGCATAGCCTCGAAGATGTTTTCGAAGATGTTCCAATGAACCTCGACCTCAATTGCTGATAGAAGATTTCTTCGCAAATATTCTTGATCTATGATTTTATTATTGCAGGATTCTGTCACGTATTCAAATTTAATTTCAAATAGTTTTTGTAATTCCTTACGAGATAAGCAAAGAGCCGTCTGAGCAATTCGCAGTTCTCAATATTTTTGAAGACAATTTAATGATTCATAAAAAATCAACAACAAATTGAATTTGTTCATGATCTTAATATCTTCTAGAGATTCATTAAATATAGCTAACAAGGTTGAGAGTAAGTCTCCTGTACTTGCCATAAAATCCTACATTGTCGAAGAACCATCAAGTGATATTTCTCCCCAGATGCCTTCCTTATCATTAATTGTTTACCTTCAGTTTCCTCGAGAAACAACAGTGACATTGCTGAACAGTGATTCTTGTAACTTCTGAAAAAAATTTTAGCCATGCTAAATGATTATTCGGTGTTGAAATATAACGCGAGAATTACAGATGGATTGAATAAAGATTACAAAGTTTACTAAAACGACACGAACATTAGTTAAACGTTACCTTCATCAGCAAGACATCTCATCTTGGAGCCCCACACAATATGAATCTGATTCTCGTGATGAAACTTTTTTTTGCAGATTGTAAAATTGCAAAGCAAATAATGAATTTGCATTGAAGAGATGTGTCATATTCATTATGTATCAAAATATATATCTACATAAACAAAATCTAGTTATTTAGAGATTTTGCTGAGTATTGCTATTAAATTTTCTGAATGCTTATAAACTTTAAAAGTTACTTGTTTTAAACTGCTTTAATTAATTAAATCGCGCTTGGTTGCAGAGTCCCCGCTTCATGAACCGTTTCGATGAACCCCCAAATCGGTGTCTATCTGTATCCTATGGACGATAAGTCCACCGATATTAAACGCCGTCTCAGAAGTATGACGAGGAAGATTAGAAAAGCAAGTGTCAACTCAGATGTCGTTAAACTGGCCTTAGTTCAAAATTTAGCGGATCCGTCAATAAACAGAGCCATCGAGCAGCTTTAGAAAGGTACCTTAACCTAAAGCAGCCATGGTGGTCTAGTGATAAGGTCTCGGGTTCGGTACCGGTGGGTTCCATTTCGAAACCCGATTGACGATCCACCGCGTATGTGCGCCTTTAATCATATGCAGTGGGTCAAACGTCCTTCAACTGGTGTGGTGTAAACATAACCGATCCTTCCTACCCAATATTGGGTGTAAAGCAAAAGTAGGTCGGCGGGGAGGCTTGTGTGGTGAGGAAGTTTGGAGAGGGGGTACTAGCTCAGGTATCGTTTTCATTATCTCACCGCCCTTCAAAATTATGGGGACCATCGCAAAATAGCTCTCGCAGTGCTTCAAAGTGGGATGTCACTCTAATTAAAATTAATTAATTACTATCTTGAAGATTTTTGCTTGTTTGTTGATGCATTTGCTGCTTCAAGAATGACTATAACGTCGTCGTCTAAACAAGTTTTTTCATATTATTACTTAACCCCACTAACACAAAGTCGCATAATATCCTCGATGTCGTACAATATCATTGTAATAGTTATCAAATATTGTACTTTAATGTGACATTTTTCACTTTCAATAGGCAACATAAAAAGTGTCTTAATAACAATTATAATTGATTTATGACGATTGACTTATTACAATTCATGATATGAAGTTAAATCGGGTGTTGGAAGGATAGGTATGAAAGTCAGTCATCGTACAATATCGAGATCAAGTAATGAGAATAACGCGAAAACGGTGAACGAATAAACGAAACTTTCATTTAAGTTGCATGTTGTTTCTTAAACATTAACCTTATAACATAAACTATTCATTGTATCAGAAGTGAAGCAGTACCTTAAGCCAAATACGCTGTTTCACTTCTGAGACAATGAAAGGCTTGTATTTCGAATTTGAACTTTTGAGAACATCTAAGAAAACACTTACAGCCATTCTAGTATATTCCAACATAAGAAAGAGTGTTTTAGAAAGAAAAAAGAAAATAGTGATGTCCGTTGCTTTGAAAATTGTCCTTTTTCTTTACATCGAACCTTCCTCTTGAACATAAAAGTTACTCCACTCTTATTCATTTCTGGAAAGATAATTTTTTGCTCTTTCAAGTCACGTAAAAATAATTTTCGTGCAATAAGTATGTCAGAAGTTATTTGCGAAAAACGTCTAAAAAAATAGCTTAATTTTCGTTCTTTAATTAAATAAATGAAAGTCTAATTCGAATTTTAAAATAATTTTTACGGCGTTAGCTCCTTCTTGTGCTAATCCATCAATGTGCCAAATTTGGTCATCGTAAGTCCAATGGTGTTGTCATGCATAAAGAACCAAAAAACGAACACACACATAATTTCCTCTTTTATATATATATATATATATATATAAAATATTAAGTAAAAATTGCTGATATTGCAGACTTCGGATTATTAAGATTTCGTTATTATATAGAGGTAAGCTGTCGTTAAAATATTTCACGTCATTTTTATTTGTTCAAATGCACTGCTAATATAAATTTCAAAATTTTTAACGGTTTTATTTATTAATCCATTTTTTGAGTTAATACAATTTCTTTTAAATTTTCAATCGCAAATAAAAATTTTACCTACCGCTGAAATATGCAAAGCACATGTATGAATAAATATAACAATGGAAGTTTATCATTAACGAAATTTCAACAACCAGTCGTTCAGTACGCTGAATATCTCTATCTCTATTAATCATGAAACAGAATGTGTCTTTGCGTGTATGTGTTGGTACTTTAGAAAACAGACCACTGGACGAAATTTGGCTCTTGGAATTTTTAAAATTTTAATACTTACTTACTTTTTAATTTTCTTTAAATTTGTTACGCAAAATAACAACATTCATCAGCGTAGAAAGCTAATTAAAAACTTATTGAGTATATTCAAAAACTCTTATAGCTTTAAAAACTACAGGATAGTCCTGTTTTATTAACTATCATCCTTAATATATCTCTTTCAAAGATGAAATATATTGATACTTCAAAGGATGTGGCTGAATGTTGTAAATAAAATACACCAGTTTCCTTTGTATGAAGAAATGTCATACGCTCATGCATTCTATGAGAAAACCCTCGTTGGTCGAAAACACATGCATTCTGTGCAGTCATATTTGGAAATGATAGGTTATTCACATGTAATACATTCTCTTGGAATGTAGTCGACAAGTGTAACCAGAACTCATATGTTATCTGATATCTTCAGCGGCTCTGATATTTAATATGTACTTAGGAAACTTTTATTCTCACTCTGCTTCAAAGAAAAACGACTATTTTTATATTTCATTTTATTCTACAGATTTTCGAAACCGATGATATTGAAACCTACCACATTGTGTAAAATGAAATTCTCTTCCTTTATTTTCATTCTTTTCTATAATATTGAAATAAGCTGCCTCTTCTAACAAAACTCCACTAAACACCAAAATTATTCATTTTCTTGACTTAACGAAATCGTCTTCTATTAAAACTAAATCATAGAGATGCCTTTAAAAAAAACGTCTGCTATTACAGCTAAATTAAATTACAATGAAATGCAGCAAAACTGCATACAAATGAAAAATACTACTTTAAACATACGAAAATAAAGCGGAGCATTCTGATTCGTTAGTTAATTGAAAGAAG
>BGPR01001020.1:0-15912 GCA_013235015.1 Araneus ventricosus | reverse complement strand
CATCAACACAGAGAGGAGCATTTAAAGACATAGCGATAAATGCTCCTTTTTCTCATCTCCATTATGAGAATCAATAGAAGAGAAAAATAAAAGATCGTCTCTCTTACACAAAAAAGGGGATGTATCGGTGAATCGAAGCATTTATCAGGGGGGCGGGGGTGAACTCAGAAATGATTGATCATCGGCCAAATAGCTAACAACGACCAGCAGCTGTGCCAGATTTCTGAAGCCGATGCCTTCGCATGCTTCGTTTTTCCGCCATTCATTAAGAGTAAAAGGAATTATAGCGAGCAAGTTTTTCTTGTATTTTTGTGTTGTGTATATTTGTGTCCCACATTCTTTTCTTTCTCTGGAGAACCACTTAAAAGCTGTGTTGGAAGTTGTTTTTTCGCTGTTGCATTCATGAGGATAATTTTTTTTTTATTTCTTTCGTAATTGGCTTTTGTATCCTTTTTTCTTATCATTTTCTTTCTTTTTTATTTAAGTACTCTAAGTGTGGCGTCTTTGATTCCTCTAAGAAAGTGACCCTTGTAAACAGAAGAATTTTTTTATAAAACAGAAAAAAAATGAACCGTGCATTTTTTTTTTACTAAATTTTAGAACTAATGCATGAAAGGCATATCAGTTTAATTAGAAATTAATTATCTGTGTTTAAAGAATAAATACTAGCTTAGTGAATATTGTTATGAACACAGATAAGTCATCAGTGCAATTTTATCTGAACTTCATGATGATTTTTGTGAATGAAAATGATGATTTTTGTGAAATTCGTAGTGAATTGAAGATCGTTAGAGTTTTGTTGAGTTTGTCTAACGGATACCACCCAGGATATCGAGTATGTTATCTCATAATATTTGAAAAAATCTTGTTCCATACCAAACAGTCCGAAACTCTTGTCCCGAAACAACTGTCAGAGGAGCTTGGATTTCCGAGCAAAGCTATCCTTTAACCCGACAATGATGTAGGCATGTAATCCAAGCTATTGGATAATTTATAGTACGCTTCGAGGTAGTTATTTGCTATCATTACATTCCACTACATCTCGAAGTCCAAGCATGCACTTTTGCTGTCTTTTCACATGCTTACTTACCATTTAGGAAGAAGGGACTGCCTAAATCTTTCTATGCAGGTCGGGATTTCGAGAAGGAGAATAATATAATAATGACGAACCTCGATACATCTCAGTTTAGCATTTCAGTCTGGATTCGTCTGTCTTGTCTTCATCTGACTTGATTACAATAGCCATTGTATTCTATCTCTATTCTCTATGAGCTCTTTATACTGGGCTTAGCAATTTTTAGATCGCATGATTTTCAGATGGAATTCCAGCCTAAAAACATTATTATACTTAAAAGCATTATTTATTTTACGGTTGCTTGTTTATAAAATTATTTCACCACCGTTTCTAAATCAAATTTATAAAATTATATCAAGATATGATATCAAAAAGCATTATTTATTTTATCTTCTGTGTTTGTATAATACTTTTTCGCCAACATTTCTAAATCAAGTTTACAAATTCATAAAATTATATGAAAATCATACAAAATTAGATATACTGCTATTCAATTCGAAATAGAAATACGAAAGCAGATCTTGAAGATTAAATATTTTGGAAATGTAAATTTGCTTATTTTTTTAAATAAAGATTATACTGTGAATGCTAACTCCACAATTAAACAGACTACAGAGCTTTTCCATAGATTATGAAGGGTAAATATCTAATGCATCAGCCATTGCATAATAAATTTTCAAAATATCATCAAAATTAAAGAAAATCTTGCACGGGGATCAAATTAGTATCAATGAAAAGCTGAGTTTTTGAATTTTAAAATAGTTCTTTGCCATAATATGCTCCGAAGTTATTGAGAACAAGCGTTGGAATTTCGATTAATTTTCAATTAATTACAAATATAATTAAAAATTTTTAAAAAAAACCTTTCTACTGAGCTCTTTATACTCAAGATATACTGAATTTGGTAACTCTAGATGCAAAGGTGAGCCCAGAAGAGAGTTCTGAGTGATTTTTGCATCATGCATCACGCAACTTACAGAAAGTATGTCAGCCGAAAAACATTATGTTTTTTTTCTTAAATCAAACACTAAATGGGTTTTCGAGGTAGGATTTTCCGCTAGTCACACATCTGAGATTTATTCTTTCAGCCTTACCCACAATATTGGATAAGTCTCTAGAAATTTAGAGAAAGCATCCAGAGTATAAAGAAATGAAAGAATCAAACTAGATAATAGGATTAAGAGCAAATTCGATTTACCATTGATTTCTTGCGATTCGTTACATAATCGTCAAAAATCTTGAAAACTTCGAATAGTCGACATATCCTTGCGTTTTTGGAGACATTCTGCTGTTTGAAACGACTTTAATTGTTTTGTTTCTAAAATATTTGATCAACAAAATGGAATAGTAATGTTGAATTCCAGATATCTTGAAAGATAATTTTTGATAAAACGTGGATAAAGGTATACTATTTTAGCCAATGACTTCCCTTATTTAACCGTTAGTGTATTCTGGGGAAATTATTTTATTGGAAAGTTTTAAATTTTTCTGTCCATTGCAAGCTATGCCTGTGAAAAGATATATTTATATGCCTCGACCTATGAATTTATTCAAGCTCCTAATTACACAAGCATGTTGCTTCTACAAATATACTAATGCTATGGTACTTATATTATTAAAAACTAATTCATTGGGATTAATCCGAACAGCAACTCTACTTCTAATGTCTATCATCTACTTTTTAAAGAATCGCTTCTTTCAGATCACACATAGTACTTGAACAATGAAATCAACAATTCGATATTACCCATAAATACATAAAATCATACAATGCATGCACAAATAATGCACGTCAAATGCGAAGCTCCAGTTTAATTTTGAAATCTTTAGTGCATCTCCCAGGAAGAAAGAAAACATGATGTCAATCATAGAGTTCGAAAACATGCAATTAGATGTGAGAAGATATTCTTTGTCACGTACACGAATCGACTCCATTTAAATAAATATTATTAAATATTAACTTTGAAGTATTTTCAAAAATATCGTCCAGGTCATATAAGTTTCAATGTCGACAATCATCATACGAATAAATAATAAAATCCCCAGAGTGAACAGGAGGGAGTGTGTGTATGAAATCAAAGTAGAAGTATGGCACCTACAAGGACTCATTGCTCTTGAGTGTTGTGAAGTGCTACAAGTTGTCTCCAATGTAAAGAACGTGTTCTTTAATATTTATAGATATCCTTCTATTTCTAGCGCTGTAAATAAGGAATAAAGAAGCTTGCTTGCTGATGATTCATCGAAGGATAGAGAAACAGCAAAAGAAATATTTATTCTGTGATTTTTTTTTTGTCTTTAATAATGTATATCCCTTTGCATTTTCAACATTTCTGTGTAGCATAAAGAATTATTCATAGATCAGAATTAAGCTCCGCTACTGAGATAAATCAAGTTACATTTGATTTATTTATATATGAACCAAATAAAACAGATCATGCAATTTTAAGACTTACTACTAAAGAAAAATTGGCATTGAAATTCTTTAAATTGATCACCATAACATTGGAACTACATTCATTCAACAGTAAGATTCTACAATTTTATTGAAATAAATCAATCGTAATTGCTCTCTTATGTTCCCATTTTGTAAATTTTGTTAACTTTAATGCCAGAAATGTTTATAACATGAAATTTGAACTTATTATTTTTTTCTTCACTATCAAATACAATTTAATGAAAAATAGAAAAGTCTTCCAGTTGTATTTTCTAATAAATTGTTATTGTGCATGGAAATATATGCAATTTAGGAATACGAGTGAAAAAAAGCTTATTTCCAAAAAAAATTCTCGTATGTTGGAGGTCATAGTGAAAATTAATTCACAAAACAGACACCAACGATGATATTGCGAAAACATCATAGCAATTATCAGACTGTGAGCAAAAACAAAATACATTGATTTTCAAATATATAACATTTTCCTGACCCTGTGATTCATGATTACCTCCCTCGGCTAAAACTTTGTATCTACCAAGTGCAACTACCAATGCTTCGAAAGCATTGCACACAACATACTTAAACTACCAAAACAAAGATTGAAAAAAGAACTAGGAAATAGGAAGAAAAATCAAAGTCAATTATAAAAATTAAAAAAAAAATCAACATAAACACAACACTAAAAAATTCAAATCCAGCATTTAAGTGATTCTCAGACGAAAGAAAAGAACCGAGGCACGAAGGTACACAAATAAAAACGCAAGAAAAATTCGCTCGGTGTAATTCTTGTTATACTCCAGCAATGAAAGGGAAAACGTGAGCAAGGCTTCAACGCCAGAAATCTGGCCCATCAACTCGTTGTTTTGAGCCATTTGGTTGATGATGAATCATTTCAGAGTTCACCTCTGCCCCCCCGATAAACGATCCGATTCACCAATGCTTTCCTTTTTCATGTAAGAGAGGCGCTGATTTATTTTTCTCTTCTGTTGATTCTCTTAGTGGAAATGAGAAAATTAACATTTATTTCTATGTGTTTAAATTATCCTCTCTCTTTGTACGCTTTTGCTGTCCATAAATGTTTGCCCGAAAGACGGAAAGAGCCGTTTCTAACATACAATATTTTGGTTTGATTAAGAAAGAGATGGATTGGCAAAGTATGCTCAGGGCCCTTTAGATATGTCCTGGGTGTATGAAAGGAAGTTAAAAGCTTATAAGAGTATGGAATTTTCTCCAGGGGCACTAGAAGCTTGCTTTGATACCATTTCACAAAGTTAGTGTAGCAGAAGGTGCCGTACCTCGGCCACTTTTTTTTATTTGAAAAAAAAGTGATCAAATAAAGTCTAAAACCGAATCTTTTGGGTGCTTTAGAAACATCAGGAAATCAGCTTTTTAATACCCTTTAGTATTTCCTCCAACTTATCGTAGAAATGTAAAATTTTAAAAAACAAAATCTTTCATTTTTGGCCAAGGTACAATACAACGTTGTACCTTGGCAACCCTATGGTGTACCTTGGTCAGGGCAACAAAATGTGACATTATCACGCGTGAATTTGGTACAGAACTACTTTTCAAAATCATTGCACGGTATTTATGTGGATATAATAGATGAAATATGTCACAATTGAAAAAGGTTGCCGGTTTTCTAAAAAATATATAGATAACTAATTAGAAACTTTTGTTTGCGCAAAAGCAAGTTATATATTAATGACTTTAATATTATAAGGACTCGGGAAAAAACTACTAGTCTTTAAAAAAAGAAAGTCATAAAAGAAGAATAACAATGTAACTACTAGCCACCTTCCGTGACGACCTTGATTGACGAGAATACTGTTCTGTTTATTCAGTTGATTTCGTTATGCATAATTTAGTATTCATGGTTCCCTTCAAAAAAAATTTATCTTCCGATTTCCGTAATAGCTAAGAGGATTTACAGCTTTCTAAAAAATTGCTGCATAGTAAATGAAGTAAAATTCATTACGCTATTGCCAAAGAATATAAAAAATAAGCAGAATCTTCATTCCTTATCTTTCAGCAATATAAGAGAAACACACAATTAGGTATTTATAAAAACAATGAAGACGGTTTGAGTTGATTGCAACAACCAAAAGGTTTGTTACAAATTATGTATAAAAATATTTTTTTAAATTGCTAAAATTAGAAAAAACATCGGACGTCAATTTCATTGGCATCATCGAAAAGATAATTTTTTTTAAATTTTGAAGAATTGTAAGAATTTATTTTGTGCTGTAATATTTATGAAAGTTATCGCCAACAAACTCAAAAATTTTGCTCAATTTTTGATTAAATGAAATTAAAATTAAATTTCCGAGATAATCCCTACAAAGTATATTTGAGCCAAATTTTGCAGCTCTAGATCCAGTGGTCTACCCTGTGGCCAAAACACACAGAGAAACACAGACACACGCATTCTCCTTTATTAATAGTAGAGTTAATTGAGCAACAAAAAATTTTCTTTATAAAAAATTTTTTTTAAAAATTCTCCAAACTAGGAAAAGAACTAAACTAATAAATGTAATATTCCGCCCACGCACCGTCGAGTGAATGCCGTCTGGAGCTGTAGTTTAGAACCAACGATTGGCAACGCGCTACGAGCACACGTCACGTGACACGACGAATCTCTTCTCTTGCTAGCGACAGAACTGAGCCCGCTTTTTGCGAAGAACAGACGTGGTGCGATTGAGAGATGGCGTGTGACTCTCTGAACTGCCGTGATGATTGACTAACTTAATTTAATGTAAAAGGCCAGTAACCCCCTCTTAATTCTTTTACTTTATCTATTTTCTTTTATCTTTAGTGCCGTCCTCCTAAGTGTTCCACTAAATGTCTAAAACGCCAAACCAACTGTGTTCTTATTTGTCCATGAAACTGCATACTTCTCACTTCTAGACTTTCATACTACATAAATGCTATAGTTATAAAATGAAACCGGAAATTTATATTAGCCTCGGCGATAAATTAACGGTACAGGCAAAATCATGACAATATCTAAGATTTTTATATTGAAAATATATTCAAAATCTGGAAAATATATTCAATCATTTTCTTTCAGTGTTAGGAATTTCACGACTTCTTTATATGGCAGGTCCTTAACCATCCCTCATAATGTTTTGTGTAGTTATTTAAGACAAACACTTATCTAAAACCCAAATTTTGATGTTGATACAACACTACTCTACGCTGTTTGCAGGTGGCCAAGGTACAGTACGATGCACTTGGCCGAAGTACAGCACCTCCTTTCATATTATTTAATTTACTCCCTGGTAATTATTGACGCTTTGATTGATAAAAAAATTCTTTCAATGCGTATGTCAGTTATGGAGCTAAAAGGGGAACAGGTGAAAAATAAAAATATTTCTTGAAAATAGGAGGAAAATTCAACACGTCCAGAAGCTTGCGCCGACATCCGAAAAATTGTTTCTTCATTTCAGTTGAAAACTTATAACCCGAGATGACCACGTGCAAGGTGACAGTGTTGCCACTCTAACATAAACATTTTGGGAGGGGAAACGAAATTTCTCTACATTCTCGCTTTATATATCGACAGTTGGCCAAGGTACAGCATCTTCCCCTACTCTTAAAGAGGCAGAAACTCTTTTTGGTACCCAAAGCTAACAGTTTGTACAAAAGAAAGCTACTTAATATGAGGAAAACTGGAAATCCCCTGGTTTTCCCCAATGAGAGGGAAAAGAGCGTTGCAACTTGTACAGCCCAGTTCAGCGACTCTGTTTTTCCTGTCAATAATACGGACAATTAAATTATAATAAACGCTTATCTAAATAAGGAAGATGTATATTAATATCTATCTATTAGCAAATATTTCTAGCAGATATAATAACATATACACCCAATCTCCGGATAAAAGGATTTCTAAATCGCCATTCTGGTTTTACCTTATGCAATGGCATATAAATTTTTATCATAATCACATAAGTTTACAATTTATTTTTCTTATATATTTCCACCCAGGTTTTCAAAAAATATGTCTAACATTGCACGCCGTGAGTTTGTTATTGAAATATATTGAAAAAATAATTCAAAGCATCCCCACCTATGACGTAACTTTGGAGCAAAATTTCGAAAATTATAATTTATTATGAAATTACTTTATGATTCAAATTTTTCAGCAAAACGTTTGTCTAGTAACGACGAAAAAAATCAGATAAAACTCTTTTTTAAGAGAAATACATGCAACTAATCTCGAAAATCTTTCTCAAGTCATGAAAATCGGTGCAAAGTAATCCCTTTTTATGATATTGCTTTAGACTTGATTCGTAAAAACAGCAAAATATTACCATCAGTGATTATAATCAATAAAATTTCAACCACATATATTTTACTAAGCTAAATATAGTTGAAAAGTTTCATCGATATATTCAAAACTGTATATTATTTTTTTTAATTTGATAAAATAACATTCAAACGCAAGATAAAATAAGATACTAAAGTTCAATAAATTTTCCATAATTTTGGACATTTGTATATTGGAACGTAAAACTTGTTTTGTTGACGGTTATCATCAATAAAATGTTTTTTCGAAACGCATGTAATTTGTAGAAAATTCAGTATATCCAACAGAATGGCATAAATAAACTGAATTAGCTTTCTTATATTCAAGAAATGTCATACATTTATGCATCATAAGAAAAGTTTCCTGGTTTCAAGCTACACAAATTCAATCCAAGTCAGATTCTGAAAGGAAAGATTATTCGCATGCATTATTTTTGTCAAAAATATTTTCCAATGATACAGCTAGAGTTCATATATTTTCGAAAACTCTCAGCAACTATATTTTCTGTCTTTTTTATAAAGAAAATATTTATTACTTTCTCTGTCTGAATGAAATAAACTTTTTTAGATCTTTTAATCTAAGATATAAGATTTGATCTTCTTAAAGTTACTAGAATTACAGCATTTCATATTATATGAAAGGAAACCCTTCTCTAAATATTTCTATACTGTTTCAGCAGAGATATTACTCTATTAGAATTGAGATCCTTTACTGAAATGGAATTATGGAAGATGAAATTAAATCACACAATCTTTGGAAAATTTTCATTATAAAACAAAGTCAATTTTTACTCATTTTTCTCTGTCATCCATGGAAGCTTCTCAAAGTAAAAATTGAGATCTACTGATTATGAATAACTTATTATTAAGCATGAAAAGGTTGCATTAATGGAATTAAAACCACCAATGTTCAAAGCATGATTTCAAAATTAAACTATTATTTCATCGGAGATTCTTTGGTCGAGGAAGCAAACTTCAAAATCTTAGATAAAAAGGAATTTAGTGTACTGTAACTAGTTAGATTTAGAATGAATTTCAAAAATATTTCGACTAATGCTTGCTATATATTTAATTTAAAAATTTTTATTAAAACAAATTAAGCCAAATGAGAGAAAACAGACATCGAAAAAGAAAATTCTTCACTAACGCTTTCCAGCCATTTTATTATTTGTTAGAAAAAAATTTAATATTGAAAAAACAATTCAGAAATTCTTCAAGTTTAAAACTATTCATTTCATCCAGACTAATTTATAAGAATTATTCTTTCATCGTTCATTTGTATCCGGATCATGTTTACATCTACGAACATGTATAAGTATAAAATAAATACAAGTGCATCATTAAATGCATCTGTAAATTATTAAAAACAGGATACTCCAAAGATGCCAAATGGAAACACAAGGCACGAAAAGGTTAAATAAGTATAGCAACTATGATTATTTTTCCTTACGTGTATGCTGTCTGTAGTAGCTTATTACCATGATAATGAGGGTCTTTTCTTCAATTTGTACTGAAAGAAGCTTTCCGACAGTTCGTAATAAATTATTCTTTATTCTTAATTATGGAAATATCTACAAGACAGTTCCAAAAATGTTCGCTATAGAATTATGAAGGTCTGTGTGCAGATGAACGATTGGTGCTATCGTTTGGGACTGAATCTATCTACGCAATCTTACTCTAAATCCATAAATTTCCACTCCAGCCTCAGCGCTTTTGAAATTCTGTTCTCGCCTGACAACCCCGAAAACTCTTCAGTACATCTGACCTCAGCGTCGTTCGATGTATATCCTCTGCCTCCCAGCTGCCCTCTCTCGAATCCAATCCAGGGCTCAATTGGCCATATTTCTCATTCCCGGTCCAAGAAAAAAGGGAAACAGTGACGACCACCATTTCGCTTAAATGGGGGTCCTCCTCCGCATGAGCTATCTGTTTCCAAAACGACCATCTAGACCCATTCACAAGTAATCAACTAGGATGCTTGAATGTCAATGACTGGACAGTTGATTTCATTTATATCACACAAAGTTTGCACTTGATAGTAACACGATTTGTAACCATATGGCATCCCAATGATTCCTGATTATGTCGCCGCATCCGCGGATAGATGCCGCACACCTTGTATTTCTTGTAATTATCGATAGATGACAGTCAGACCAGCAGTATAGGTGCGCAAAGAGATTTCTTTAACCAGTTTATAGCATGAATCCCAATTCGATTATTACTTTTAGCTGTACAATCGTTATTTTGAGGTAAGCGTATGATTTCACTATCCAAACTTTTAAACACCTTATGCTTAATTACTTTTTATGCGCTAATTACTAAATCCATGCATGATTTCGAAGACAAAACTAAGTATAGAATCTGTATAGAGTACTGTGTGTATGGTTACGCCATTTTTCTTTGCGAGGGCAGGCAACTATGATGTGCGGCGTCTGTACCGTACCAAATGGGATACATGCCGCACTGCGATCCGGTATACAAGTCGCAGTTTCTTTTGTACGGGATGCCGCGATTAATAAAATTGAAATTTATCTATCCGTGTCTTATTTTATCATGTTACTGAACACTTACTTGGGTTGAGCACCATGTTGGGCGCAAATTGACTCTGTATCAGGTAGGGTCTTTAATCTGCGATGCTTGAAACAAATCGGCAACTGTTGGCAACGCTACTAGGGGCTTTAAGGTCACTGGCATCTTCCCTTTTAAAAACAATGCTCTCCCAAATCAATTCTTTTTTTTGCATTAGCGGATAGTGAAGCACCCGTGCCAGAAAACACGACGCAAGAGGAGGCAAATTCATCAAGTGAAGTACTAATCAATACACCTCAAATCAATTTACAATCTGCAGAACCTGGAACTAGCAGTGTAAAACCACCATCACCTACAAAACACCTACATAAAATCTCTTCTATTCCGAGACTTATCCAGGCGACAACAAAGCACAGAATTAAGGAAACAGCAGGACTTTTAACCTCTATTGACAATAGGAATGCGCTTAAAGCAAATTTAGAGAAATGATTCCAAAAATGAAAGAAAATTAACAAAAAAGATGTCAAAACTACGAAGAGAAAATTTAATTTTGAATCAGATGGAGAATCCCATGACAGTTCATCAGACATTGATGAATGTTCAAACAGTATCACGTTTACTACACCAAAGGAGAAAAAAGGAAAAAATAAAAAGTAAGAAGGCGAAGAAAGACGCAAGTCAAGATGATAACAATGAACAGTTGGATCACACATGTGATGCAGACGTTCTTTGCAAGGAATGTGCTGAAAACTACTACAAAACTACGAGGAAGTGTGATTGGCTTCGTTGCATCATGTATCAAATGTTGTTACATGAAGACTGTACTATTTTCGACACTTTTTGTGTAGATTGCGGTCAAAAAACAGGTCTATTAACAAATAAACAATGTAAACACTATTTTACTTATTTCTTTTCCCTCTCTAATACACTGATGTTACGTTGTTGCTGAAATAATAATTAAAATTCAATCTTTAAAAAATAAGTCAATAATTTTAGTAGTGAACTAAGCAGGCAGACTAATATTGATTTGAATCTACTAGTACGTTTTATTGTACTCATTTAGTTTGTTTTTGTTATTACATAAGTAATTATAGTCCAGATATGAATATTTGTTTGAATATTTTTTATTTATTATTTCATTCTGTTCTTATGCCAGGAGCGGCATAACTCCCGCGCAAGTGCGGCATCTCACCCTGAATGCGCCGCAGTGTAATGTTTTAGAAAAAATTGTTAAAAAATATAAATTATTTTTTTATATTTTTGTTGCATTACTGTCGTAATGAATTATTTGGTATTTATCTTAATTTTAAATTTTGTTATTATACAAAGTAGATTTGATCGCGTTGTGTTTGTTTTATAACCCAGAGTTCATCCAAGCCATGCCTTAAGGAAGCTCTGTCTACATTGAGATTTTTTTTTTTTTTACAAAAGAAGCTACTATTTACTATAAAGTTTTGAGTATTTGAAACAATAATAACACGATGAATTTAAAAGAGAAGTATAATTTTAAAGTTTTAAGGAGTCTGTCCTCCTACATTAAATCAACCTGTGCAGATCTGATTAACGTTCATTTATTTTAAAAAAAATCATTAAAACATATACAACAGTACATTGACATGATCCATCACTAATATAAAAACACATACCAGGATTTTGTTTGAGAAGCCAAGTTCAATATAATTTTGAAGCATTTTGTAAGAAATTTAATGAATTAAGGCAAATGCCATTCACAGATACACATGTTTATTTTCCTGACTACTAATAACATAATCACCTCATTTAAACTTTTTGCATCTCAGACCATGACATAGAACAAAATAAAGTCAACCTAAATTGTAGTTTACGGAAGAAAATAAATGATCATGTTTACAGCAATATCATTCACCTGAAATTTTTCTTGATTAAAGACATAATTATTTCATCACAATTTTACATTACATTCCATGATACGAAACAACAATAAATCAATGTTCCTTTCCAACAATAGACATTTCACTGCACCTTCTCACAAATTTAACCAAGGCTCAAACAGGAATTGCTCAAAATAGCCTTAGCGAACGCAAGTATAAAAATTCGGAAAGTTACATTTTTGATTAATCATTCTTTTCAACGTGGACCGAACAACGATTTTTTTTTTTTTGACTAATTTTAACGCTGTAGTATTTCCGGTCAAAATTATGAATTTTCATATAAAATTCTTTCAGTTTCAGGGCAAACTCTATTTAGGAACCCAGATCTACTCAATTAACCAATTGTTTGATTCGTTCAATCTTCTCCGGTCCACAAATTTGGCGTTATTTAGCGAAAACATTTAACTTACTCCGTCTCTTCATTCCGCACCGGCCGTGGGAAACCCGAGGGCCCCCGGACAAAATTTTACATACACCACCTTACATCCTGATGACTTCGTCTCTCTAAAACCGATCTCCAATCTGCCTAGCCACCCCCAAAAAAAATCTCTTTCCGAAGTCCCCCAACTCAAAGACCATTGGTCAATCACAACCACCCCCGTCAGAGAAAGTTCTCGAAGTTTCTTTTTTACGGACGAAGAAAAAAGAAAATAAAGGTCAAACACCCCACGCGCAATTCCCAGAAAATCAGAAGGGGAGGGGATCATGCTTCCTGTGCCCCATCTCAGGAGAAAAAAAAATGGTCAAGAGAAGGAACGTGTTTTCTTAACACGACAATATCCTTCCCGCCCGATAAAAAAATTTTATGCAATAAAATTTTTTCTTTAGTGTAACTAAAGTAAGATAAACCAAAATGTCAAATAAAAGTTTTAAATTTTTAAGTTCACGAAAACACGAGAAATCTACTATTGAGCCTAATCCCCCAACTACCAATGCTGAAATAAGGTGGTCTCTTCAGAGCTGGAAACATGAAATTAAGGGTATTTCCAAAAATATACATACAAGAAAAGGTAATGTCATCTGTTTGAAACACAGTATACCACAAAGACAATATTAACTACAGATATCAATTATATGATGAAATAAATGCATGAAAAATCAGAATAAAAAAAATTAAATATGCAGCGCAAATCAAATATAAAACCAAAGAAATAATTATCTGTAAATACAAGTACATAGACAAAGTCTTTTGCAAAATGCAATAGAAAAAATCAAATCAATACATGGAATTTAGACAAATATGCATGATGCATCTGAAAGCCAGAATTTTTTACATTTCAAAGAAAAACTCTGTTGCCTGAAAACCAAATAAAACATAGTAAAATTTGAATAACAATTCTCATCACTGAAAAAATTTTTTAAAACAAACTCGAAATCATAAAGCACAGCATACAAAATAATCAGATGTAACACTTTCACAAAATTTTTCTTGATAACATCTTAATAGAAAAGAAGTAAAATTCTGCTGGAGTAGAAAACATTATTTATACCAATAGAATTATTCAATATATTTTTAAATTGTCATTAACTACCTTACACACATCATTTTAGAATAATTTGTTTAAGACAAAATAAGAGATACATTTTAGCATGTGAAATCACTACTTTTATACAATTAACATAGCTTAAGCATGACAAAGTAGTATCGAAGAATCTGAAAATAATAATATAAACACACACAGTATAAAGGCACATAGGGTATTAATTAACCAATATATATAACTGATATACTAACAAGAAATCAGCAAAAATCACCTATGGCACATTAAAAAAATTTCAACTTCAAAATCTATAGTAGTAAAAATTAATTACTCTTAAACATTCACAATATGGTTATCCACATCAACAGGCCAATCACAAACTAATCTCAGTATCATTTTACAATACAAAATTTACTAAAGTGTATCCTGAAATAAAAATTTTAAACACATATTACAAAATCAAAATGTTAACACACATATTACAAAACCAAAATTTATGAATAGAGTGTACAGAAAATTGTAAATTAAAGCCAAATGTTCCAGAGTAAGAATAACTGTAAAGAAGTGGGAACCAGAGAGAAAAGGGTTATGCCACTAAGAGCATTCGTAGTCCAGAAACAAAAGGGAATAAAATACAGATCTCTATAAATAGTATTACCTTAGGTTAATTCAACACACAGCCATTTTTATTTTTCAAACACAAACAGAAACAGAAAAGCCCACTTTACCAAATCAAAAAACATTTCAAAAATTTCTTACTCAAACAAAACATATTTCACTCAGAACAACATCTACCAGAAATACACAGGTAGGGAAACAGGAAAACCTATAACATTTTTCCACAACAAAATATGGGCATACACTTCACAAAATTGAACACTTAATAACCATTTTAGGTGTGTGCAGAATCCTGAAAATAATACAAATGTAAACAGATACAGATACTGCAGAATTCAACTAAGGATCAGAAAAGGAAGGATCACAGAGTTATTACAAATTCTCCACTGACAGTACACAGTATTAAGGGATACAAAAAGGCAATACTCATTCTTTAACAAAACATAAAACTGAACATTTGTCATATACCATATAAAAAATTAATTGAAACAGATCTAAAAAAAAATAACACATTTCATGAAACTTAGTACATTAAAAGCAATCTATATGACACAATACTTGATTTCAATCTGGAAATAAAAACAGATTAGCCTGCTGAAGTAAGAAAACATATATCCACAATTTAGAAAAAGAAACAAAAATTGTATGCTAAAAAATTTTCCAATACTGAGCATTTAAAACATTAAAACAAATATCCAGAAAATAAAATGCAATAACAGAAAGAGAACAACAAGAAATACTTAACAATTTCTCAGACAAAATACCTCATACCTCTCTAAAAATACCTCATACCTCTCTAAAAAATACCTCATACCTCTCTAAAAATACCTCATACCTCTCTAAAAAATACCTCATACAGTTACTTAAGAAATTCTCACAACAAATAATAAATTTAAACAATTTTGGAGCAAAATAGATAAATCAAAATTTCGAAGTGTAAAATGACAGACTTTTGAATGGCTGAAAAAGAAAATATGAAAAACTCTTTCTCTTTTACAATTTAACATTATCATTATACAGGTAGAACAATCAGGCAAAAACAAATGTTAATGATGGAGAAAACTAATAAAACAATACACTGTAATCATAAGATGTAAATAAGTAAAACAAACCAGCTGTCCACTGAAACAAAACAAATGATCACAGAATATCAGGCAACAAGCTAGAGAGATGCAACGCGTGCACTCGCCACATCAAACAACTTGAAAAAATTTATAATCAAGCAATTTTATAATTATCATAATATTATCTAAAATTTAGGATAAAAAGATTTCTCAAAATTCAATGAAAAATACACATAACATCAGTGTCTCAAGAAATTATAGTAAGAAACATTCACAACTCATTTTACTCCAAACATATTTTTAGGGAAAAAAAATTTTTTTTTGATAATCTCATGCAAACAAAGAAACCATAAGTTTTTAGGACCTGGGAAAGGTTCACGGCACCATTTGTCGTATTGAATAGATTTGGATATTTATCTTAAATTTTATAACGCGTTGTGTTTGATTTTTATAACCCAGAGTTCATCCAAGCCATGCCTTAAGGAAGCTCTGT
>BGPR01001019.1:287842-331689 GCA_013235015.1 Araneus ventricosus | reverse complement strand
AAAAAAATCAGAATCTATCCCATCAAGAAGAAAGTGAAAAATCGATTAAAAAACCTCTTTAGAAGCAAGAAAAAATCAAGTTCAATAAATGCGCGTAATTATATTTGTGGAACCGTATTTTGTTCCACTTACATCAATATTCAAAAGCTAATTGGACTATACTGGTATTGGACGTACTGGACTATAAATTTTTGAAGTAACCTCTCCACTTTAATGGATTCCCACCCATAAACACAATCTATGCATGGCAGTTCCAATCATTCACTCCGACATCAACTTCCATTCTTTTTGGGTAAAAAATCGACGCATAGCGCTCAGTCGAAAGCTCGGATAGATGGAATTTCCCCTTTAATAACGCCTAACCCTTCCTTACAAGTTTTTTCTGCTATCCGAAAGCAAATTTCCTTTCCTCCAAGAAATGGAGGAAATATCATCGAAATTACGTTGGCGATTCACACGTGCTCCGAATACGATTAGATGAACCCAATGCTATATTCCGTCGTCCGTGGAAGAAGATTAAAGGAAAGAGAAGAAAAAGAAATCGATTCCCTGCCTTTGGGAAGATTTCTGCGATTGTCGACTCTGACAGATGAGGGCTATCCGTCTTGCCACCCCTTTTTTTCCACTTTTCTACCCTTTCACTCCCTGACCTTACATTCGTATGTTTTCTTCCTTAGCGTAAGAAAAGACGGCGTATAACGATCGTTCTTATGTAAGGGGCTTTTCAATGCGCAATGCTGTCAGCAATAAACAATGTGGCATATATCCTTTCACCGTGTTTTTAACTATTATTAAATTCAGCTTTAAAAAAATATGACTCCCAGTTGAAGCAAATAATAATAGACGGTGCACATCGATATCAGTATACTTTGTATTCTGGTTATTTCATTTGCCTATGAAAATGATGGAATATATTTTTTCGTTATTCAAACGAGGAAGAAATGACAGATCTCATGAAAAAGCTTATATTTATTAATAGAACAGTGTAATGTGTTTAATGCTAAAAAAATATCTGAAAATTTCTGAAATCCTCCGTTGTCCAATGACTTCCTTTGGATAAATGTCTGAAACTGTATTTCAGAAAGAGTCGAGATATCAAAACATTTATTTTCTTTTTAATATAATCTTTTTGCTGATAAATAACATTTCTTCCTCACTAAAAGACTGGGAAATAGTATTCTATCATATGTACAGCCTCAACAGTACAAAGCCGAAGTATTTTCATATCGATTTGCAACTTCTGTTTCTACTTTTTTCATCACCTGATAGCCTATTACTTTAAAGGATTAAATTAGATTAGTAGTTTGACTACAAAATAAATAAATAAAAGATTAATAGATAAAATAAAACATCACTGTTCTATTTTCTCTCCCATTATCGAACGTCAACATTAATTTTGCTGTTTTTTCCTAGCCTTTCATTTTTCTGACCTTATATTTAATTATTATGAAAGAGTTCCGTTCCGGTAGGCAGAAAGCATAATGACTGATGACCATTCTAGGTATTTTTCTCTTTTATGTTAAAGTATTTTTCAACATGGAGTGTACACTAAAACTGCCTGAGATTTATATAAATATTATAAATTTATAGGAAAAACAAAAGAATAAATTCTGATTTAAAATTCTGAATTTTAGAAAGAAATAGTGACGAATTCGTACCATATTTTCATAATTTCAGGGAGACAAATCTCAAAAATTTCATTCCGTTAGCATTTCGACAGAAAATTTTTGCGAGACTGAGGCTATATCTATCGAGTATCTATTAGATGCAGTTGCCTTGCATTTCGCATAAAGTAAGTATAATGCTTGAAACTCAAATAAAGGAAGAATGAGCTGTTTAAAAGGCATTTTTTAATCACTTGTTAGATCGCATATACAAATATTTCTTCCTGAATTTTTTTAAAGGTTCCTGTAAACATAAAAGTTTTGATTTACCTTTAAATATTGAAATTGTAAAAATCAAATGGAGAAATATTTAGTTTCAATAAATTCTGTAGTTCAAAAATTATTGTTTAATATTCAATTTGGAAGTTTTTATAAAATTACCCCCTATTTTCTGTACATATATGTTCGAAAAAGGCAATTAATATAGTTTGACAAGACCTTTCTTCCAATTTTCAACTTCTTACAGAGCAGAATAAAAGTGAGATTTAAAATTATTGTAATAATTGGTTGAGATTGAATTAATAGCCTTAAATGAATGAATACTTTTTAAGCAATGACAATCTTTATTAAGAAAATTATTTCTTCCATAACACTTTTCGAACAATGAAAACCGATATGGAAATATTTATTTGAAATAATGAAAAATTTCCTATTTATCAATGTAAACTGGTTGGTTTAAAACTGGTTGAAAACCGATTAAAAGATGAAAATAAAAATATAAAAATTAATTACATCTAATTAATTACATTAAGACATCTATAAACATACTTCAAAAAACTGATAATACTTGTCAGAAGTAACATATTATGAGATATATTTGCATATCGGAAGGAAACTAGCATTGTGTTTCACAGTATCATCAGGTAATCCAGGGATATAATTTCTCTGAGTTCATCAGAATTAAGTCAGCGCAAAAAGAAGCTATGTTCTTTTTCAGTCTCTAAAATAGAAACATATATGTATCTGGAAAGATCTGATAATTTCGTCATTTTAGGTTTGGCTTAACAAAATATCGATCAAAAAGTCAAGAGAACCATGTAATATAAAAAATCTGAAATCTGATTAACCTAGAAATTATTATAATTATCATTTTACAGTTCCAGTTTTCAAAAGCTGAAAATCAGCTTACATCGTACATGAACTGATGTTCAAGACACTTAATATATGATTAAAATTGAAATTAATGAATTGTATAATAGAAAAATCATTACTGAGAACGCTTAGAAATATGAAGGAAGTTACATTTCCTTTGTTTGAAGACCTAAAAATGCAAGAATCGAGTTGAATATTGTATAGCGACGGATTCGGAAACCTTCCGCGCTTTTGCGCATGCGCCGGTCGGAGTTATTTTCATCACAATAGGGGGAAAGTGAAGAATGGAAGAGTGATGTTTACATTTTACTGAGCGTCATCTAACAAAAATCTCCGGAAATGTGCTCATATGACTCATTGCCTGACACCCCTTTCCGGTGTAAAATCGTCTAAAAGTGGTAGTCACGGAATCCTTTGTCAGACTATACGAAAATTTGTTCTTTACTATTGATGATAAAAGGTGAAAATTGGAAAATCATACATTTCAGTTACTGACATTAACTGCATTCGCATCTGTATAAAATATTTTAAATGTTCCATGAACGGAATCTTAGTAATAAACGAAATTGCTAAGAATAAAAATTCGATTTCTATTTTCTTACATAATTTTCTTACCTTATCTTAAGGAAAAGCAAATAAATGATTAACTGATTGACAGACTTGAAGTTCTCGTTTTTCATTTAACCGATTTGAATGATAATTGACAGCTTAATGCCTACTCGATTCATTGACAGTCACATCACGTAGGCTGATGTTAATGAAAATGATTTTTCACTTCTATTTAAACGGTGAGCTGATTTTAATCAACGCCTGAATAGAGTTGTACATCTAATTTCGGCGACAAAGTTAGCATGAAGGTGAGGAAAAAAAATAATGTCAAGGACGTGTGTCGCTTTTTAAAATGCCTTCATTCTACGAAGGTGCGTAGATTTGTAGTTTTAATAATGATCCAAAAAGGACGTTTGACCATGGCGAAATGTGAATCCTAAATGAGTGTGAAGATGCCACTTGCTAAGTGTCATAAAGAGTTAATATTTTAAAACTTAGCAGGTGAATAATTGTAGCCGAGAGGAATAATATTTTGGGTGCTGTAATTTTTCACAGGAACTGAGATAAGTACACAGTGTCCAGAAAAGAACTGACGAATTTTAATATGGGATAAGTAAGAAAACTAGGATAAGTATTTAATTTATGCTTGCAGGAGATTAATGAGTGCGGTCAGAAAGTTTTACTAAAACGCTTGCTATTTAGTACCAACTATCATCGACAGGTGGCTCTTCAAATCATTGGAAACTTAATCATTAGAAAAGTGTTGAAAATCATAAGGCAAAAATCACGAAATGTCCACCATCTTCTGCAATGGCATTATGATCGGAGAGGGTAATATTTACCACATTGTTGACACCTAATATTTTGGAATGAGCTATCAAGATTTCGCACAAAAATTAATGAGTTGCTGACATTTATAAAAAGACTTTTGATTGCGAGTTACAGCTATTTTAGAAAAACTCTTAAAAATATTTTTTACTCGCTGTTTTGCCCGGCGTTGCTCGGGATTAAAATGCTTTCATTTCTAATATTTTTGATTTAAAAAACTACTTTTGCATAGAAAATTACAATACCCAAAATTCTTTTTTTCGTCTAAAATGTTTTTTAATTAAAATGAGAATATCAGTTGAACCAGACGATTTATAAAAACCGCCGATAGCTAATTCTCTCCATAAGTTATTAGTATTTATTGCATAGGTACTTCAAATTTTGCTCATAAATTTTGCAGTATAGGAAAGATTTTAACGGATGTTTTGGGACAATTACATAGTAAATTTTTCAATGAATAAATATGAATAAAAAAATAAAATTCGTCTTCATCCAAAATTCTTCTAATGTGATCTATATAAAACAGATTTATAAAAATAAACAAAAATTTCAAGAATAAAAGTAAATTAGTTCAAAGTCTAACCGTTGCCTAGCAACGGAGCAGCTATAAATTTGCGTTATTTCAAAACCGTCTGCACGTAATTAACAATTATTAAACTTTAAAGAATAAATAAAAATTAAAGGGAAAATTTCACAGACATAAAATTAGTATCATTGAAAAGGTAAAATTTTGAACTTTATGATGATATAAAAATATATTTTGTCGGACAATTTCCTCCGAAGTCACGGCGGAGTAACTGTTTAGGTTAATTTCTAATTAACTGACTGTTTAAGTAACTTTTGGACTTATAAAAGTTCAGCTTTGGATATTATTTTAGACGAGAGAGAGATTTAGAGCATTTCAAAGGAAGACATGAAGTGGACCTCATAGAAGATGCCAAGTATCGCACGGCACTTCCTCGAGACGGTTGCTGATTGGTTTAAAATAATGGAATTCAAAGATCCATAGCTCGATCAATTTTGGTCGTTGAAGATCGGAACTTTCTGTTTTAAGTTTTAAGAACTTTTGTCGTATCAAGGATATTTTATTAAATATGACTATTAAGTCCGAGAGACTGCATAAGAATTTAGACTTGGCAGTTTCTTCAGAAATAAATTTGTTGTCTCGCACAATATAAAATATAAGTATGTGCGCCATTTAGAGCATTTTTCCAGTTGGAATTATAGGCCTATCTCTAACGGTTTAAAATTTAGTTATTAAGCCACGTTTAGTTGGACACCCTGTATATTAAGAAGCAATATTGTTTTCCTACTGAAATCCGTAAGCAAAGTAGCTTCACTTCCACACTTTTAAATTACTTGTGAGCATCCCGAGACATTTCAATATCACATCTAAGAAGATCTTAGGATACTATACATCCGTAACAGAATGACTGTAATAATTGAATTTATTTAACTCTATCGATACGGGACTGTCCCATACGTCCCTTCAAGCAACATGCGATAGCCGTCCGAATGTCACTATGAAATTTGCACCCCCTTTCGTTAAGTGTGATTGATTTCACACCCGCGGTGCGTGCTCTCTGAGTTATAGTGGCTCTCACAGATGTGTTTGGGGAAGAGGGGTGCTTTCTTACAATTCGGACAATGCCAGTTGTAGTTGTCGTTTTTGAAGGGGAAAGTGAATTTCCCTTATCTTTCATAGAGGAGCTCGGACGTTCCCGTGTTTTGAGGTTCCTTTATTTCAATGGCCTTCGGAATCAGAGGGTTAATCAGCACAGAGACAACCATTACTCATGTCTATTAAATTTCCACAGACAATATTTACAGTTTCATCCATTTAAAAAAAGGCAAAAATAAAACACTCACACTAAGAAAGGATAAAAGTGTTTTTATGGTTGTATACAGAAATGGAGATAAAAAAAAATACAAATTTCATTCGCACGCTGAACTGGAATTCTGACAATTTCTTTACTTCATAATTTAATAGCTAAATTAGGGAAGTAACTATCACTGGCTTTGGACGCAAATATAATCAAGCCAATTTCTAGGCTAAAGCAGCCTCGATTTTTCATGTTTCAAAATACTGCAGGCTCTAAAAGGGAATGAAGTAGATGTTCCACAATCGTCAATCTGTCTTTGCGTCAATCTGTCTTTCGAAACCCGATTCCACTCAAGATGCTCCGTGTATGCGAGCCTGTTGCACGTTAAATCATACGTATGGGTCAAACGTCCTTCCTTTGGTATTGTACGGAATTTTGGAGAGGAAGCTGCCAGCTCAGGTGTCATTCTCGTTATCTGGCCGCGGTTCAAAATTAAGTGGTCAGACCCAAAATAACTCTCGTTTTGCTTCAGAACGGGACGTTACTATAACTGTACTAAACAATTTGTGCTTCATTGCTACGTTATTTTATGCTGCTTTCCAGACAATTCACGTCAAATATACATATCTTTAACAAAACTTAAATTTCCACTGAAAATTAAATTACACCAAATCTAACTTTATTTATTTCATTTTATTATCTAATAACGAATTACTGGCACGTTCGTTCTCCAGAAACTTTTTTTTTCAAATTGTAACTGAGTCATTACACTTTTTAACTGAGTTCACTTTCAGCTTTTAACTAAGTCATTTATTAAAATGAATCCCTTTTTATTCATAAAAGAGAAATAATAATTTTTTTTTTCATTTGCTTTTCTCCGAAACTTACAGAGTCGTGATAGTCATTTTTAATGAAGAAATAAGATATTTTTCCTGAAGAAAAGAAAATGCAAAAGTTAACATTTAATTCTTTTAAACAGCATAATATCTGACAATTAAAATAATAATATAAATAAATAAATAAAGATGCTGATCTTCTTTCCATTGAAAATAAATATGAGACAACATAAGAGTTATTCTATCGATGTAATGCGTTTTTTAATGAATGGAATAATATGAGTTGTTTTAGGCAAATAATTGTTTATATTATTAGGCTAACGTAAAGTTAGTTTAATAAACAAGAAAATTCATGTTTTTAAAATTATTATGTCTATTTTGAAATTCAAAACATGTTTTTTGCCATGAAATGGAATCTTAATATTTAACTACGCCATATCTTCAAAAACTTTATCTCAATCATATATATTTTCAGTGCGACAACTTAAAAAAGACACCTGTCTCATGTCGAGACATATGACAACAAACCTTTTCTTACTTATTGGGCAAGTGCCGAATCAAAATATATATCAAATTTTTTTCAAGCAAAATATTATAATCTCAAGATAATCATTCTTGCATTGGTAGGGTATTGGTTTACATATAATACAGGATAATAAAATGTCATTCTAGTGAAAGTCTGTAGCAATCTAGAACTGTGATTCTATTTTTTAATTAATTTTTCTTCATTAAAAGAAGGCAGTTATTTTAAAAGTAGAAATTTATAAGAAATCAGTTTCAACTGAAACATTATTAAATTTCAGACTGATAAATGTTCTAAAATTAAAATAAAAATGACTTAATAAAAGGAAAAGATAACATTCAAAATATGCTTATGCTTATTACAGAAATAATTTCATCGTTCAAATTTAACAAGAATGAACCAAAACATGTTTGTTTTTAGATAAGAAAGATATTAAGAATTAAAAACAGTCAGTAAGATTCTGAATGTATAAATTAAAAAAAATTAATGGCATCCCAGAAAGGGGTTCTTTACACGCAAGTAAGTAATTACTTTCAGATGTTTTCTGTTCCAGTAATTAATTGAAATACCTTTTAACATAAAAAAACAGCTAAACGGTAGTTATTAAAAACCAAAATCATAAGTTTTGTAATTGATTCTGTGATGGAAAAATAACTGCCTCATATAAGCACCTCTATAAAATAATATCAACATTGTAATCAACGATTATATATTATATATTATAGCCAAAATATATTATAGCCTTAAATTTGAAATCATCACGAAATATTGCATGAGTTTGAATATAAATTACGAAAACATTAATTTTAAAAAAGTATCCAAAATATTTTTTTGTACATAACAAGAAATAAAATGTAATGAATCTCATTAGCAAACTATTCACGTAATATAACAAAATTTATGTAACCTCATAAGTGTTGTCTACTTAGGCTGTTGATTATAAATAAATTCGCATCAAATTAAATTTTGTTATAACATTATTATCCAAGCCATACATTTAAGTTGTTCATTAACTCCTTTTTTGAGATATTTTTATACTTTTCCTTTAGAACTTGATTTATTTTATCGAACGATTTATTCTATAGAAATGTAAGTAGTTATATGTTACAAAAACATATTTAATTTTATAGTTTTTGGTCATATAGAAGATAAAAAATATTTTGAAGGCCAAAGATATATTATTTAGTAAAAAGGAAATATAATGACAGAAAAAAACCCCTAATTACCAGTTGTTCATAGTTTCTTTATATATCTATAATTGTACTTTGCATGCCAAGACTAATAAAAAATACTTTTAATACCAAAAAACTTTCAGCAGGCTTTTGCGTTTCATCAGTTTGCTAGAGAGACTGAAAAAAATAAATAAAACGTGAGACTGATTTTTTTCTACTTGCACTTGGATCTGATAAAGGCTTTCTATTTATTTTCTAACTTAGATAAATCTGTCAGAGTCTGTGATATATTGCCCCCATGACTGTTCTAACCTCAAACAATAAAACGCCCTTTTTTCAGATGTATTTTTTTAAAAGTGTCTAAACTTGAAAAAGAATGTTCTTGCACTTTCTGCCAAATTTTTCTAGCCCTACCACAGACAGCTCTGATATCAGTTTCGTTTAGGCGAATTTAAAGAATACTCCACATTTCCAAAAGTTCGATCGAACATTTCTTGAAACTAGCTAGTAACCAACTAGAGTAGCGATATATAACAAATATTTTGCTGAGCATAAAATCCATTGTTCTCAAATTTAATTTTATACAAAACACTTCCGCTCTGTTCTCTTGAAAAATGACCAGCTATTTGATATTTACTATTTTATTAATATATTCTTTCTGTTCGAGTCCAAATTTAAGCATTTTTGTTTTTAAAATCTCTCTTGCTATCTCGTTATTTCATACTAGCAGTATAAGCATGGCGTGCCCGTGGAATCAGGACCGGGGGAAAAATGCCAACACGAAAAAGTTTTGAGAACAAAATCAAAACAAAAGATACACATTATTGATTTTCAATGACATTTATCAAAACAGAATTGCATATATTATTGAGATGACGTAATTGCGTATTGTAATTACGTCACCTGCCGGAAGAAATCGGATTGTAATGAAAGCATATGACGTCACCTGCCACGAGGAAGGTCACGCAGCAACCAATGAAATTGCAACAATGCGTGCTGGAATCGTCCGGAGAAATCTCACTGTTAAATCTGGCCAGCTAAAACACTGTTTGAACTTATCAGGGAAAAATTAATTTGAAAAAAAGAAAAAGATATTTTAACAGTTCTTATTTTAAATGGAATATAAACGTTCCAGTTATAAGCTGAAAAATAATGAAAATTATAGAGATGTTAGAACGTCAGATGCGATAATTTGAAGAAATCTTTATTAACAATTACCATAAAAGTGACTATTTTTCAAAAATTTCTCAATATTCAGTAAATTACGTTAGACGTACGAAACAAACTTCATTGAAAAGGAAATCGATTGTTCTTTCCGATGGTGTAGCTGTGTTTTTCTTTTAATTATTCGAAGCCATGCTATTGAGAAATGAGTGCGAAAAATCAACCAAAACAACACAAAACATAAAATAAAAAAAATTCTAGATTAAATTTTAAAATTCTGGCTTCGAGGTGCATTGAGTCACCATTACGACTACGTGTGTGCCAGATTTCAAGGCTTTAAGTGCTATAGATTCGTCTGGACATCGCATGCACACACGCACACAATCATTGTCTTTTATAAGTTACAAATTAATCTTAATAAAGACACCGTGGCTACAGAAATATCAAAAATATCTTGTTTTGAATTTTTGACACTAATATAATAAAATTTAACAGATTAATATCTTTATGCACCTCTGTTAACTCCATAACAGCTAACTAACATAATATTTCTAAAATTCAAATATTCTCTGCAGCAAGGGCAAGGAAAGAATTTTTTCCAATATAATCTTCTATTTAATTACTGTCACAGAGAAAATTCAGTTCTTTGAAACAGTTTACAAGAAGATATAAATGCTAACTTTCAGACGGTTGTTTCTGATTTAAAAAGCTTTCTTCAGTAAATCGAAAAATTGAGCGTATTTTTATGTCTGTAAAATCTAGCAAATTAATTCATGGGTTTGTTAAATATGGAATTTTTATACATGCGAATTTTCTAACGGAACGTTTCCTAGATTAATTAATAAAACTTATTATAGTTCAGACGACAAACAAGGATTTTCAATAAATTATTCAGAGTATTAAACCCTATAATGAATTATTACATGTCATCTCAAAATAATTAGTTCTGAAAAGCAATTAAAATTACTCCGATAAAGTATCATAGGCAAAATTATCAATTTAACACATATGACAGAATATGCCATTTTTTTGTTACCTTCTTCAATTGATGTGATTCATATGGAATGTTTACAGTAATTTATAATTTTAGCAGAGAATGCTAATGAATAATGAAATCAGAACCGTATTTGGAGTATCCATTTAAAAATTCTAAGTAAATGTGAATTTTTAAAATATTATTTGTTTCATGGTACACACATAAGCCTATACTGAAAGGTGGTAAATTTTCCATCACATATTTTTAAAGAACTTTTTTCAAAAACCATTATTAAATGAAAGGTATTTTATCAAATTATTGTAATTTTACATTACATACATTGAAACATTATTGATTTGAACTAAAACTATTTAATTAAATTAATTTGAGATTATCAATTGCATTTCTGTTTTTGAATCAAAATTTAAGTTCAAACTAATTTTTTCCCAACTTTTTAAACTCATTTAAAAAGATTTCCTTAACTGCAACTGAAAATTAAAAAAAAAAACTCTTGCTGTTTGCAGGCCAACTCAAGCAGGCCAATTGATTATTTCTTGATTAACCCTCTGTTCAACAGTCTCTCATAGCGCTAGGATATATTGTGCATTCTGATTGAAACAAGTTGGTAAGAGTGCCTTTTTAACTACCTTCCTAGTCCTTAGAAGAGTAGGAATTAATGCATTTCGGGCTTCAATCACCCTTTGCCAAAGGCCAAAAGCCATAATTCCGATCTCTCAGGCCGCCGCACCCAAATTCGCATGTTTCTTTCTCTTTTTTTATGCATGCATTTTAAATAAAATAGGGGACACCTGCACTAGTTGGGACCAGAGGCAAGTTGGCAGTCGGCTCATTGCGCAATCAAAAGCTGCTAGATGGCGATAGAAGTCGGATTAGAATAAACCGACACAGTATGACTCTATAAACTCACAAATTTTGATCTAGTTTCAACTGGATCCAAAAACGTTAGAGATCAATTTGCTTTTTGCTTTGAAAAGTCAGTATTCACCACTCACTCAACTTTCTTCTAGAATAGACAATATTTACAATGAGGATTATTGCTTGTTACATTTAGTATTATGATATTTAAAGACGCATTTCTAAGAATACGTCCTTTATTTATACAAATTATTTCTCAAAAAGAATTCAATCGAAATCAAAATGGTGTGATGCGGCATGTTGGCGCCAATCCAAGCGGGGCACGTTGGCCCTGTGTTTGGGAAATTGTTTCATACATGTCTAAATTAATTTTATTGCTGCTGGTCTTATTGACGTTATAAATTTGACTGATGCTTAATGTTCATTTTATTACTACAGTCTGTTGAAGATTTTTATCATTGTAGACGTTGGACTAATGGTCGAACCGAATTGTGTATAAAAGTTTTATCTTTATACGAGAACCTCGGACTCGGATATGATGTGATTTTATGTAGTATGACTACCAAATCTGATAAGCTTATAAACAACGGTCTCTCTGTTTGATTTGGGTGTGATGCTTAGGGTTTTTACCACATTTTTATAGTTATTTTAACAGATTAATGCTTTATTAATGATTAATTCATCCCTCGTGTGAGAATTTGCATTCATTTTTTCTTGTGTCTGTGTTTTGGTAAGTGTTTGATTATTTTTGTTCTGATGTATGTTTGATTTTATACGATGGTATGTTCTTAAATGGCGTTTGTATCTAGGGCATAGAGCATCTTAGTCCAGGACTGTAACTGTGATGTAGTTTGATCCTAAACCTATATATTGTGAGGTTCTTGTGGTGAGGCCTAGAGAGTTATTGATTTGTACTTGACCTCCTTCACTCTGAGAATTTCCTCGAGTTTCTCTTTCACAAAAACACTCTCCCCCCACCGACTTGTAAAAGGCCTTACACCCTTTAGGGTAGGCTGGGGTGTGGTCTCCACTACTATATACATTAGGGCGGGCCGAAAAAGTCGAAGTTTCTTAGATCTTTTTGAGGTAGTGCGGAAAAGTTGCGAACTCCCATCATTAAAAAGTTTGTAAAATCTTATAACTCTAAATTTATATCTTCTGTTGCCTCAATAAGCAGAACGTTGAGAATATTGGACTAAAAATGATTAAAATTCAAAAATTAATAAAATATCACAGATTTCGTTGATCGGTTTGCGGCAGTGCTGAAAAGTTACTATTTATTAACAACAACACATTTACAAAATTTTAGAATTATAGATTAATATCTTCTGCCGCCTTCGGCGCTGAATATTGAAAATTAAAGATGAATTTTTAAATAAATAAACGTTTTACTTATATCATTATAATGCAAATAGAAACTTGATTCAACCTGTCAAACATACAAAATTACAAAAGAACTATTTTTTGTAATCTTTTTTGAACTCAAAGTGTGACATTTGTTTTCTGGATTCTAGGGTAGTTCTAATAAATCCATCCCTGTTCTACGGTCCAACTCTTTTTCTGGAGGCTCCAGTGACGAGTTTCACAATTCGCTCAACTGTTTGCGTGTGTGAAGGAAATTTAATAAAATCTCAGCCGTCCATTGGCACATCGTGCTGTATCATCTTCAGAAGTTCACGACAACTGATATGTCTGAGAACTGTAGGCGGTGTGACATTAAAAGCTTTCTAGTTAATGAGATCTACGTAGTCTATATCTCGAAAGTTAACATCAGGAATAACGAATAATCGAACAGAATTACCAACTGGGCCAATTTCCCTTGCTTTGATAATTCGCCGAGCTGGAAAGGTTCTAATATGACATCTCTCATAAGTTTAGCCAAAAACATGTTTTCTGGAGCTTTAAACTAAGCGTTGCGAGAAATAACTGGTTCAATTATATCACGATACTTCTTATGCAAGTATCGAGATCAGCTGATGAAATGCCACAAGCATCTAGCACCATCCTTTATGGAATGATGAAACTTAATTCGGAACCATGAGGGTGCGTAAACTCTTAGAATGAATACAACCAAAGTTATCAATTCATTTGATGGATCTGATGTTGATATATAAAGCCTCAATATTCGATTTGCAGTTGTTAGCCAACGGGCCAAATTCAACATGCCCGGTTGACACTTCGCTAGAACTGAAGAACCAACGCCAGAACTAATGGCTGTGCAATTGTTTAATAAGTATTTCTGATTACAACTTAGGTTGGTGGGATCAATGCCTGGCAAGTCACATTCAATACTATTAAAAAGAAGAAGCAGCTTCTCGCATCCTTTCATGTTTCGTCCAATGTCTCCGGTGTGAGACCAGGGGCCAGAAGACTTGAGATCAAATAAGTGTCGTAATGGAAACTCGTTGAAATGAAGTAAGCAGATAATGCATTGGATTGGTCGATGGAGTTTCAATTCAAGCCTGCGAATTGCACTATTTATACTCCAGTGTTCACGACTGTGCCTTCACATCCCAGAAAAATAAGGTTGCTAAAATCATCCAATAGTGCATTCATTACATATTCATAAATGCTGAAATTGGCCCAGAAGGAAATTGTGTTCGTAGATTCTTTATTCTTGCTGTTAACTTTGGAGACAACGTAGATCTCATTGACTGGCAAGCTTTTTATGTCACACCACCTCCAGTTCTCATGAACTTCTGAAGATGATACAGGACGATGTGCCAATGGACGGCTGGAACTTGATTAAATTTCCTTCACACACGCAAGCAGTTGAGCGAATTGTGAAACTCGTCACTAAAGCCCCCAGAAAAAGAGTTGGACCGCAGAACAGGGATGGATATATCAGAGATGCCCTAGAATCCAGAAAAAAATGTCACAATTTGAGTCCAAAAAAATTGGAAAAAATAGTGCTTTGGTAATTTTGTATGTTTCATAGATTGAATTAAATTTCTATTTTCATTATAATGAGGTAAGTAAAACGTGAACTTATTTAAAAAATCGCCTTAAATTTCCAAAATTCAGCGCCCTTGAGGCGGCAGAAGTTATTAACCTACAAATCTAAAATTTTAGAAAAATGTTGTTGTTAATAAATATGTAGTAACTTTTAAGTACTACCGCAAACCGATCAATGTGAATTTTTATTAATTTTTGAATTTTGACCATTTTTAGTCCAATTTACAACTTTCTTCCCATTGAGGCGACAGAAGATATCGATTCAGAGTTATAAGATTTTGTACACTTTTTAATGATGGGAGTTCGAAACTTTTCCGCACTGCCGCAAAAAAGATCTAAGATATTTCGACTTTTTCGGCCCGCCCTAATATACATGTCTAATACTTTTTTAGAAACAGAAAAAGGACAGCAGACAGAACTTTGTCACAACCGGGGCGTCATTGCTGAAGCAGTAAAAGCGGTTTCTGATAAAGAATTGTCATGCTCAGAGGCTACTGAAAAGTATGGGAAACCTTTGCACTCCCTAAAGCGCTACTACCAACTTCTTCAGAACTTCAGGCAGAAAGAGAAGCTGCAGCAATTAAAAAAATTAAAAAACAACTGTGAAAGCTAAGTGACAAGTTTTACACAATGAAAATAAAGAAGAGAAGTTGATGAGCAAAAAAATAGCAAAAGGCCAAACGCAGGAAACGAGAATGAAAGTCAGGTGCAAATCATGTGCCTTCTGAGAATGAAGAAGAAGACTGGATGCCTCCCAATGATGACGACTATTTCTATGTTAGTTGGGATTCGATCGAAGACTCGGGATTATCTGAATTTGGAAAAGACCCAAAGTTCAATGAATTCGTGTTAGTGAAACTATTAAACGAAGACAAGAGAATTTCAAAATTTTGGACCAAAAGGCCCCGACGAATGGAAGGTGAGCTTTCTCGGGAAAAGCTCTAAAATGAATGAATGAATTTATTTTTCTAAATATAACTGAAATTTTGATTGTTGCAAGGGCTGCTTTAAAAATGGTTCTGCCTCTGCCTTTGGAGATTGAGTCGACAAAGAAAAGAAGTTTTGAGAAGTCAACCTCAGTTCATTATATTAAACATTCCTAAATTCAAAAAGGAATTTTGCAATTCCAAGTCAAACTCAATTCCTTGTACCTTGATTAAATAAAAGTTCAGAAATAAAAATCCATTTCATTTCCTTATTAGGTGTGTGCCTACATTCAATTTAAAAAGAAGTGCAAATATTTAGTGCCAACCTGCCCTGGGTGTGGTGTCAACGTACCCCGGCCCCAGGGCGTGTTGGCACTGGTGTAGTCAGCTCATTAGCTCATTCCAATGAATACTCCTCCCTCACTTTCTAATCAAATTGTAATTACTTCCGGTTCAAGTTAGCCATAGGATGTAGGATTATAGGGTAACACACAGTAGCGGCTCGTGCTAAATCACCCTGGGGGTGCTCTAATGTGAAGTTCTACAGTGCATACTAATGATTTCTGAATAAGTTAAATTAGGATATTTTTAATTAATTTTCAATAGTTTAATATTTAGTTAATAAAAAATAATTATTAGATTTTTGACTTCAAATTATTTTTATAAAGAAATTTTAATTTAGAAATTACTAATATTTTAAACTAACACAATAATTAAGAATTTCTTAAATAATTTTCGCAGTTATTTTTTCTACGTCTCTTATTCTCATTTATAAAAACTGAGAGAATCTATTGAACGTGAAAAAAATTCATTGAAAGCTCTTTGTGGAAATAAATACATACGGATACTAAAAACTACTTGAAATGGTCTTCTGGTTTCATTTCGAGCGAAATGAACATTAACGTTTTCCACAGTATTGGTATGACCATCCAATGACATGAAAACGCTAACAGACAGACAAACAGAATTTCTTTGGAGGGTTTCGCCCTAAATTTACTAGATTCACAAATTTGTTGTTAAGATCTCATCCCACGTTTCATTCTTCTAGCTGTTTCGGTTTCAGAATTATAATGTTCAAATGCAAAGGGAAAAAAAATTATTCAAATTTATCTACAATAATTTTAAAAATAATTTTTTAAATTTATCATTACTTCGTACTTCATTTTCTTTTATGATTCATTTTGAAAGTTATTTATTTTCAAATTTTATCTCGTGAAACATTCTTCCGGAATGAAAAAAAAATTTAAAACGATTCCCTATCTCGCCGGTGCTACTCCGAAAACAGTTCCCAGCTAGGTTAAATGCCCAATGGAAAAAAATTAAGACAGCGTTTGCAAAGTAACTGCGCATTCTCAAGAAGTCGGAACTGGAACAAAGGGACTTTCCATTTCTTGAAGAGGGAAAACTTTCTGAGAAGACAGCGAATAACGGAAATACTCTGAAGTAACCTTGGTTTTATCCAGCTTTCCAGAGCAGCTGAAAGCGTCAAACTGTAATTGTATTGATAGATTTGGGTATTATAAGCAAAACTGAATAAATAAGTAGCTTTATTCATGAACTGAAAAAAGTTGGGGGTGCTGCAGTCCCTATACACGAGCCGGCCCTGGTGACAGTTTAACTGACTAATCATTACAAGAAAAATTTTAAAAAATCGCAACCAAAATCGGTGCCAACGAGCACCTGTCTCCCCTGCTATTGAAATTTTTAAATAAAAAATGGATTTAAAGAGATGAGTGGAATTCCTCTAGAAATTGAGAGAGTCTAAATCGGTGCGACTAATCCTATAACTTCTTTTTTCTACCTCCGTGATGGCTTCTAATAAGCACAATCTATGCGATGTGAACGATTTGCTAGAAATCAGGCGGAGGTTTCAGAAACATTTTGAAAAGAAACTAATATGTTCAAAAAGTATATTTTGAGTATTATACTATAAAAATAAAATATTAAGACATTGTAGATATAAAAAAAGCATCATGCAATTTAAGATATCGCTTTTAGCCACACCCGGCGAAGAGTCAAATCTTTTCATAGATTGAAAGATAATTAGTAGATCAGTTAGTAGAAAAATGCGACTTTATGTGTAATGCAGGCTGATTATGTGTATAACGCCTTTGCCATTTGTTGCGTGTTAGAAACAAAAAAAATTACTATTCCGATAAAATCTATCACCCCCAAAAAGAAACTATACTTTAAATAGCATGTATATATTCTAATTTCCCCATAAGTGCACACAATGAATATCACTAGTTTGAATTATATATTCATCGAAGAATTTAATAAATATCAGGTTCAAGGAGTCAGTCCTAATTTTCTAACGGAGAATTCATTCAGTCTCATGAATTTACGTTCACTGCAACTGTAGAAAGTTCGATCATCACTTGTTAAAAGTAAATTTTCAGATTATACTTCACCATAAGTAGAGATCTACAGTCAAGTAATATAATGTTTTGCTTTATTAAACCAATAAAACTCTATAAGATGGCAAAAGCATGTACTTACTCCTACACAGATTTCAAATAAATAGGATAAAAATACCAGAATCACATACAAATTTATATCGTTTAATACTATATAATAAACAAATAAATCAGAAATGTACTCATCAATACCCTATAAGCAGGCATCCATTCAAGTTAAATGAGTGACGAATCAAATGAAAAAGAATCCTTAAGAATAAAAGGTTTCTCCAAATGTGTTGACTTATCTTTTATGTTGATGAAAAGGTGGCTAGATATACAGATTGCTAAAAGTTAATAGCACTTTCTAAAGCTTGGCAATATTTTCTATCAGTTTTAAATGAATTAAAGTGGCCGTAGTGGCTGGTAAGATCTCCGTTTCGGAGCCGGAAGGTTCAATGCTCGAAACATGAATATACTAAAGACTCGCTGTGTATGAGGACTGCTGCACGCTAAGTCATATGTACATAGTCGCCAAATGTCCCCCCACCCGTGCGGCGAAGAAGTTTGGAGAGGGGATGCTGGTCTTCTCAGCGCGGCTCAAAATTACGAGGTCCGTCCACAAAAGGCTCTCATGTTGCTTTCAAACAGGACGTTAATATAACTAAGCTAAACTACATTCAAATGAATTAAATCATTATTCTACTCATTATCATTACTCTGTTAAATCATTATTCTTTCCACCAGTTCTGATGGCTTACACCCTATACGGTAGGCTTTTGATTTGTGTTCTCTCTATTATTATACATACATTCATTTTCGAATTATCTTCATAAGCGTATACACGTGTTATTTTACTGATTAAGACAGTCTGAGACATGATATATTGTAAAAGAGAATGAAATATTGGAACTTACTATCATCAGTATTGCTCAAGAGTTTGCAATAATCTTGATATCTTCATAATCCCATGTCCATACATTACAGATATTGCCGTGAAAACCCAGACAGCATTTATATTCTAATTTTGCATCCCTCTGAACCTCTCTTCGAAATATGAAAAACATTTATGTCAATTTTTGAAAATTTATTTCTTGCAGTTGTTTATGGATAAAAATTTGTATTGACTGACTATACTTGATTTTAAGTATCTGTGGTCCGTTTATAATATTAACTATCTTAAACACCCGGCGTGGAAATATTTTCAAGTCTAAGTACCTATAACACTTTAAACTTAATGGAAAAGTTTTTCTCTGTAACGTTGATTTTCTTTTTCCCTCTCCTTTTTCTCTGACTCCTCGGCCAGCAGCTAAATCAACCTCTTCTTTTTGTCTCCGTGCTTTGAAGTACTTGGAATTCCATTTCCCCATCATTGCTATCGAGACAACAGAAATACTTCATACCATAATTTTTTATCATATCATGCTTTTTATGGGCTCCCATTCTCTTCTTTTTGGTGTTTGTGTGCCAGACCGGAAGCACTATAAGTTTTTCCTCCCTAGGCCATCTCTTCGTTAGGAACCGGACTAGGTTAATCTTTAATGACTTTACATATTGACAGCGGCGTAGAGAGGGTAAGTGGCGCTAGGGTCATACTATGATTTTTTTCTCCTCTCCTCCTCCTTTCATCATAAGAGGCTTAATTTGCGTAAACGGCGCACTGGACATGGTATTTTTCGGCTCCTTATTGCATTTGACTTTTAAAAAGTGACACAAACTTATTAACGTTTTGTCAACATGGTCAGTGTTGCAGCGTGGGTAAGTGGCGCCCATGGAAAATGATTTTTTTTACTTAGTCGTCATTTTCTTAGCAAGCGCAAATGGTCCTCGGGGGCCTGGTGTTATTTTTACGCCCCCTAATTATAATTTGTAGTAATGTTTTGTCTCCATGGCGACCATAAAACTGGTATCTGCTTCATCGACACTTCGCTTTCTCGATAGCTAAGCCGTTGCACACTGAATAGGTTTCAATAAAAATTTTGTGAAATTTAAACGAAACATCGCATAGTAAGTAAACTAACGTCATTGGATATTTCAGTGCATATTAAAAGCTACGAAATAAAATGGGAATTTAAGCGGATACATCGAAATAACATCGGAGTTAAGAAGTCTACCTTGACCAAAGAAAGTAATATTTTCTTAACTTTAACAGTGGTAAAAACACGTGAATAAAGGATTTGATGAAACAATAAATTGGTTTGAATTTGATTTTATAACAATAAAAGCAATGTTGAAAATTGAGTTTAAAATTAGTTTTGAAACGTTAATTACAGTTAGAGAAAAAACTGTACAAAAATTAAATTGATATCATTAAAAAGATGATTTTCTGCTTTTTAAGATAATGTAAAAATAATTTTCGTACCAAAAGTATTTCAGAAGTTATTTTCGAAAAATGTCTAAAATAGTTTAATTTTCGTCATTTAATTAAATAAATAAAAATATAATTTGAATTTTAAAATAATTTTTACGGCGTTTGCTCCCTCTTTTGCAAATCCATCACTGTGCCGAATTTTATCGCCGTCAGTCCAACAGTGTGGCCGTGCATAAAGAACCAAAAAACGAACAAACGCACACACATACTTTCCTCTTTTATATAAATGGACAAAAATTGCTTGGCTTCTTCGAATTTGAAAATTTTACTCAAATTTAGCTCCACCTTATCAGTACATAATTTAATTACTAATATCGTTTTGGTTGGTAAAACAGTAATACAAATTAATGCGATATATAACGCATTTATGTTCTATAGTGTTCATGCGTGTAAAAACAATTCTCGAAGAAATTGCGCAATAAGTCTTAAAATTTTTTCTCAACAAACGATTTCTGAGATGTAATTTACTATGAGAAGAATTTTCATAACTATCGTAAGTAATTTAAAAAGCCCATAAAGTAGTGCAATTTAAAATTGTTACAACTTAGAAAAGATGTGATGGAAAATAATTCATAAAAAAAGAACTGCGTCAATACATGCTTATTTTTGAATTTAGAATTGCTTGCACATTTTTAACATTTTTAATCTGCTTATTTTTTTAATCATTGTTGTCCCAAGGCTTCACAAGAGAAGAATGTTGATTTCGGCTCTTTGGCTGGCTGAACTAAAATCAACCGCTTCTATCCAAATAAATTTCAGAACGAAGTACAAGAAAGAAGCGCGACAAAGGAATTCCAATGTCAAGTGGTTACAAATTTTAAAATAATCAAAAAGAGAGAGCATCTGTACTTTCTCTTCTTCGAGAGGAAAGGGGCAACAATGGTACTAAAATGTTATTTTCGAGTAAAATAACAACTTTCTAAGTAACAAAAACTTTATGCTACAATCTTTTAACATATTTTATGGATTCTTTCGATCAAGTACAGTCGCAAAATTAGTGTTGTTTTAATTTACACCCGAAATCATGATGCCCTGTCTTTCAAGTGCAAATTACTGAAAAATGATTGAGGAAGTTAAAAATACAGTCAACCCGAGGTTTTTTGGCAGGCACAAGTTAGACATACGATTTGCTTATACATATTATACTTAGTCTTACCATAAAGGATGAAATACAAATTGTAAATAGTTAATTAAAGAATATCAAACACACTGATCCTATTCTTATTCTTTTGATGTCCCCTGCCTTTCCAATGAAGTTTTTCTGGCAAAAAAATAATGCATTGATTTTCGAAAACATTCAAAAACAGCTTTGAATATCTATTTTCTAACACAGACGCAACTTTTTCTTTTTTTTTGTATTGCCATTTTTTATTTTAATTTACTAATTTTTTAATTTTATTTTTCAACTGCTACTGTGTTAATATTATTTGAAATTTTCTTAAAGCTAAAGGGGTCCAAGCGAACTATTCACCTGGTTGGCCCCTTCGGAACGGTTAGTCGTTCAAATTTGTCACAAATTTCTGGAATGCTTCGGCAGGATGGGATAAATAAAGGTTTGTGAATGCACACAAAATAAAAATTGGATGAAAACTGTTGTAAATAAGTCAGATGAAAACAAAGTTATTTAAATTGAGCCAAATAATTTAAACCAGAAATTACATGAGAATGTAACTTTTTAAGCAATTATTTTAAATTTTCTTACAGACTGATATAATATATATTATGTTTCCTTCAAATTTAATTAAACTTTTATCACTGTAAAAAATATATTTCTTTGGAAGAATCGCAGATTGAATTAATAATAAAAAGGCAATACTTTAAAAATTCCATTCCTTGATGCATGGGAATTTATATAACTAAAACTTCAAAGGGAATTATCTTTTAAGGCGATTGAATTATTCTTTTTCAAAGTTAAGACATTTTTTTAATTATTTTCCTCAAAGACTTCGGGTTTCATTTTAATTTAAATTTGCAATTTGCTACATAAGAATCGATGTCAATAATTATAATGGACGTATTTCGTTAAAATTAGACTTAGGAAGAAAGCCTTACAAAGCTTTTCATTTACACAAGGAACAGAATAAAGTACCATTTACACTTTTTTTTTGGATATTTGAAATGTTTGAAATTGCAAACGAAAATAAAACTTAGAAATTTACAAGAAACGTTTCAAACTAAGAAAAGTAGCTTAAGCTTTATGAAATATTGCTGCAAATTTTACTGGAAGATTCTTTAGGAAGATTTGTTTTTCGTTGGTTATTTAAATGGTATAAATGTTACATTTTTAATGCATGTTGAAGCAAGTCTAAGTTATATGTGTTAATGTCAAATCTGTGTTAGTGTTGGAAAATGTAAACATTCATAATTATTTTTTTCATTTCAGGACTAAGCTTAAGAATAGGAAAATTTCCCGAAACAATTTTGTGACAAATCTAAAATAAAATTCGTAGTAAATCTAGCAAAATTCATTAAAATGTACTAGCTTTTCGAAAATTGATAAGATGTTCATGAAAAATGTTTTGGTATAATGAACCATTAGTTGTGCAATAATTAATTTAAGGAAATTATGACGTATGTTAGAAACAGCCAGGATTAACAACGCATTCTTTTCAGAAATTAAATAACAGACGTTGTTTCAACTTATTTTTTTCTGACTACTTAAGTATTCCTATAATGCTAATAGCCTTAGGCTACCAGCTTCTTCACTACGATAATTCCTGGTGTGCCGTTTCAACTTGATATGCCGCCTCTTATCACCGTATCATTAACCTATTCTTTTTTATTTTCTGTGCGTGTGCAAAGTGTGATACAAAATGTATTCGTAGATTGAAATGATAATTATTCTCCTTCTCCACTCTTCCCACTTTCATATTTTCCCGTTGTGTTGGATTGGATGAATAAAATGAGCGATCTTTTTATGAGTTTTATCTTCCTCGCTGATAGAGGTGTAAAGTAACGGCCATAATGCAAAGTTGCAATAGCTGAAACAGGTAAAATTGACTTGCTTGCACTTCTTGAAGATATGATTCAGAAAACACAAAACAACTGCTGTGCTTGCCTTTCACCTAATATAGTCCCACCGGGGGGCAACGCGAGTTCGCGGATTAGAAGCTGCCGTATAAGTAAGCAGGATCTCTTCTCCCTGGTGGATACAATAATGGTGTTGTGGTTCTTAGGCCCCATCTACGAAGACAGGTCGTACACCGGTAAAACGGGGCATTGTTACACGAGCCGCTCTTAATGGGAGCCATTATGCAGGAACCACAGTGCTGACTATCTGTTGCGGCGGCCAGGCTTTCATGTTGACCCGGATGCTACGGCAGGGCGGGATGTTTCTTTGTGATTCTCCTAATACCTGATTGCATTCCGGATCTTTTTAGCCAACATTATAAGAATATAGCATTGCTAATTTCGGTCTTACAGGAAGAACGTCACCTTTCGGAGGCAATTTTAATTCTTTATCTACCTGAGAGGAAATAAAATGAGATTTAAAAATGTAGAAAGTGATTTTGCTTTAAAATTATAACCGGATTTTTATATTGTCATCCCCTGGAGAAAAATCTGCTCCGGAAAGATCAAAATTTACAGTAGCTTGTAGTTTTATAAACTGAAAATGCGTATTTTGCTTTAAATGTGTAAAAAGTTGGGATGCTTGCTCTAAGAGCGCTCAATAGTTATTTAGTGCAACTGAATACAAGTAAATACCTTGGAAGCGCAACTTGTTGGTATGTTTGAATTAACGTCTTATCTTTTTCATTGAAATGGTGCACTGAAGGGACTGAATACTTTTAAACTCCAAAATTATCGACCTATGCCGTTATAAAAACTACAGAAATAATTATAAAAAACATGTTTATAAACCTCACATGCTTTATTACATATTCACGCGTTCAAATATTTATTGAAAACAAAACTCTTCTATCAGTATACTTAGCAGTATATTGTGCAAATATATAAACAATCAATTTCACGTAAAATATAGAAAATAAACGAAAATCACAAATGAAAAACAATACAAATTAAACTTTTGAAACTGTATCAATTATTTTGCTAGGTCGTCCTGACAAAAAAAAAATCTGGATTATCACGTTTTCAATTAAAACTCTACTGTATAAACTACATTCCTTTTATTTAACATAAATCAAGAGTATCGTAACTTTCTAAAAAATAATTTAACTATTATTTGCAACTTAAATGATTTGATTATTATTCAGAAAAAGTAAAGTTTCCTATAACATTTCAAACAAAGGTTGACCTGTTTGCAATGCTGATAATCAACACCGTTGACAAAATATATAATTTTCTCCTTTTATAATGTCTACAACTTATTTCATTTATTTTTTCACAAGGCGTGAATTCTTCTTTAATAATTAGTACTTTTCACATCTAGAATCCGGCATTGACGATTCAGAGAAGACAGAATATTTCACGCCCAATGACATTCTTCTACAAAGGTTAACGTTCCATTCTGAAAAGATATGAGTAGGTGTATGAAAATTGTAACTGATTTTTTTAACGATATACCTCTTTTAACTAAACTTTAAAAGGATGTAGGTGTGCTAGAATTTTAATTTATGTTTGTAACGATGTACATTTTTCACTGATGTTCAAATGGGAATAAAATTCAAAGCACAATATTGACTTATTTGTATTTATATCGCCTTTGTATTTATTTTAAATCAGCTCTAAATTACTTTTATCAAAATATCAATTTAAATGTCTTATCATTTAAAATATAGCGTTCTCATCATTTATCTTATAAACTCATAATTTGTATAAAATTAACTTTTTAAAATAAATTAATGTAGTTAAAGTAGAGTCTCTTTGAAAGATAGAAATAATTTTGATCTTATTTTCCCTATGTTTTCTTAAACAATGATTATTTGTTATGTACTTCTTGCAAAATGCTTAAATATTCATCAGTTTTATGATGAATAAAAGTTTGGATATTAATTTTTATGAAAAATTTACATAGATATTGGTACAGTTACTTGTGTATAAATTGTTCAGACACAGCCAGGAAACACGGCGTAAATAATATATTTTTATATAGAAGTTTCACATAAAAGTTATAAATCATTAAAAATACAAATGTGAATCGGGTATTTAAAGTCAGTATTAACGAGGAAGAATATAAAATATGTATACAACATTGTTACAATTCTTAAATTTTGAAATGAGTTTACAGGAATATAATAAGACTATTAGAAATAATTTAAGTTTATTACAATAAATAATTTTAGATGCTCCTGTGAACGTCTTTTGCCGGCTTGCACATATTGTTGGTCATCGTTAACAATAAAAACCAGCGGGAGTGGTCTCCCCTAAACTTTTTCGTATACTTTCTAAGTGGAGATTCGTAGTGGAGATACTTTCTCTTAGTATACTTCGTATACGAGAAAGTAAAACCAAAAAAACAAACAAACCTGAAATCAAATATCTGTTGCCACGTTTCAAAAAAATATTACTTTGAAGCAGGCACAATAAAATAGGCAATGCAATGAATACTAAAGCGAAAATTCTGCTTTGGAATTGAATCCCCAAGAAAACAATTTATACTACCACAACCGTAACAATTGCAAAAGCGCGTGAATAAAAGATTTGCTGAAATAATGAGATCGGTTTGATTTGCAACAATAAAAAAATTGTTAACAATTGATGCTTGAAAACATTATTTATTGTTGGAAATAAAATTTACAACAACAACAGATTGCTACCAATACGCATGCGCATGAGAATCGGATTAAAAGAAATTGAATATGCAATTTGAACGCCTCTTTTTGACGGATTTGGCCCAAACTTTTATACGGACCTACATTCATAACGATAAAACTGTATACCAAATTTTATCCATTTAGCTATTCAAGTTTTTGAGTTATAACGTTCACATGACCGCGGACATACAAATAGACAGACTTCCCGTTGACGGATTTTGTCCGCAATTTGATAGAAACCTACAAATTATGTTTAAAGACAACACACCAAATTTCATCCCCGTAGCTCTAATAGTTTTCGAGCTATCGTGTTCACAGGCAGACACACACACAGACACACACAGAGACAGACATACAGACATAATTCCAAAATTGTGTTTTTCGGACTCAGGGAGGTCTAAAACGTGGAGATCCGTCAAAATCTCGAGTTCGAATTTTTTTGACGATTATAATACTTTCTCTTTGTATACTTCGTATACGAGAAAGTAAAAAGAGAACTATTCTAATTGTTCTCATTTATTTATTTATTTCATTCATCCTTAATGAAACATTTGCTTCTTGCATTTAATTGATTGCTTTGTAAATAGTGCAGCAATAATGCGAATTTTCCTATATTTACTATTAGGCAAATGAGCTTATAATGTATCCGAAGAATGAAAAAAAATTTAAATATATTTGCCATCAGCTTACAATTAATTATAAAGTTTATTTTTAATTAACAGTTAATTGTATTCAATATTTTAGAAAACAGTCTCTTAAATTTTCATTGAAACAGCTTAAAAGAAACAATAATTAAGTACTTCATTATTATTAGATTTATATTTTGATATACACTTAATCAATAATTAATTTAATTATTAATTTTAACGCTTAATGAGCAATTTTATTTCGAAGCAGGTAACATAATAATGCGAATTTCTGTGTTGCTGAAAGACTTTAAACCAAAAAATGGTCTTTATTTTCATGTTAAAGTTCTGTATTTTACTGATATTTCATATAAAGTTAAAAGAATTATTCCCTAATAGCACAATTTTATTATACAAAATTGAAACTACATAAATAAATGTATATTGAATTACATCATAAAATATCTTAATGTAGTAGATTATTTGTGCTCGTTAGGCTGTCCTGAAGTATGATACTTAGAATGTTTTACTTCATCAGAATAATAAAATGTTTTCTGCTTATCGCCTGATTTAATTCAAAGTTTTAAATGATAATATCAAAACTATAATTGTATTATACAGCAATGTAATATGTTCATTAGCATTCTTTACAAAAAGAAAAACTCTAAATGAAAAAATTTTATTTAGCGATTTCTTAAATGTACCTGAATAAAACTTTTTAGAATTTTTTTCATTGCATTTGTAACCTTAAAAGAGATAAGTTGAATAGCACCTTTGAATAATTTGATTAAGCATTATTTCTGCCATTATTTAGAATAAACATTATTGTTATAATTCGATTAAACATTATTACTGTCATTATTTAGAATAAACATTATAGTTATAATTAGATTAAACATTACAGTTATAATTAAATTAAACATTATTGCTGTCATTATTTAGAATAAACATTATAGTTATAATTAGATTAAACATTATTGTTATAATTAGATTAAACATACTAATTATAATTAGAGTAAACATTATTGTTATATTTAGAATAAACATTATTGTTGTAATTATATTAAACATTATTGTTATAAAAATTGGAATAGAATATGATTCTAAAAATCACAATCAGAAACATATGGATCAATCGCACACAGAGAAAACATAACAATAAATACATCACCTGGCAAAATATGAATTAGTTTTTTAGCCTGTTTCAACAAAACATTTAATGATAAAAACATTTCCCCTTCATACATTTTTATACCTTCCTTTATAGTTATTACACCCAACCAAAATAACAGAAGAAAAATAAAGAAGAATACAACTAGATTGCCGAAACACTGATTGTTACATCAATCTAATGTAAAGAATAAAGCTACCCAATCGATTCAGCTAGCGAAATAGAAATGAAATATCGCCATTTGGCCAACCTTTCGGCCTCCGGTGGGAATTCTGGACCAGCAAAACAGCGGTCGAAGCGATTTGTTGAAAGTTCCATTAAATGGCGATGAGTGACGTTACAATACTATCATGTAATGGAACGTCCCTACGGGAGTACCACAGGGGCATGTAATCACTCGACCACACGCGTCGACGTGGACGATTAACTGACGCTATTAAGCTGACCACCAACGCCCGACAATAGCAGAAATACCGACGTCGTGGCTTTCAACGCGAAATTGGGATGTTAGGATACGTAACTCTGCTGTAAACGTTCACCTCTTCTATTTTGTAGTCATGGAGTAATCAGAAGTTATAATGGAGTGCTAAAACTTTTTTTCTCCCGTTTGTCAGTTTCTTTACCATTTACAAGAAAATAGAGATCAATTATGTCAAATTGTATCAAATTGTAGTATGCGACTTACATTAAATATATTTTATAGCAACAAAATAATTCATAAGGGATTATTCTACGTAAAAATATATTTGCAGTTATTTGCGGAATTCCACGGCACCTGACAACTAAAAATAGATCAACTAATGACTTATATGTTCAAAGCAATGAATTATTTGAAATATATATTAGAACACAACAAATTGTTGCGTTGCATACTTGTTGCGATTCAAATGGATTTTCAAAAAGATCATGAAAAAAAATCAAGATTGATGTACAATTTCATTCGAACGCTTTTCTGTAGATCACACGATTCATACTTTAGAGTTATGAAACAAATAGAATGTAAATACAGTACGACAATACTTTGATATATAATTTAATGTATCATTTTTAATAGAATTTATTTGTAGAAAAATATTTTGAGAAACTTACCAGAATTATAATCCAATTTGACTTATGAGTCTGAATTTAAAAAAAATATATATATGTTTATCTCAGTTTTTCGATTTGTCGTTAAATTACATCAGAAATTCTTTCAAAATTATAAGAAAAATCATTCTTGGTGGTAGACACCGTTTCAACGTGTTTAATATTTGAAATTTTTGCAATATTTAGGGAATTACTTTATGAAATGGGGAAAAATACCACATCGGACTTGAGTAAGATCTTTTTCTCGACGTTTTATCTGCATGTCTACTAAAGGAGCTCTAATAGATAGAGTATTTTTCCTTGCTTAATTAATATTTGTGTAACAATAAAAAATGACGAATATTGCTAAGAATTTAATTTATATATATATAGGCAGAATTTTGGATGTTGGAATGGAATGGCGACTTGACAGAACTTCAAATGTAGAAACTCCTGGATATCTCGAGTCAAGATACAACAAACACTGTATAAGCGAAATTCTAAAACGTTAAATCTGGAGACTCTATAAAGCTTTACATTAGTGTGGTGCAAAAAGATTTACTGTGGCGTACATTTTAAGTGTCATTCTAATTATCAAAAAATAGCCAGTAATTTTCGCGTAACCTCGAAACGGAACCTTAAATGCCCAGTTTTGCCTTTGACCAACATACCCAATTTCGTCTTCTAAAATATTCAAAATAATAATGAATCTCTAATGCCAGTTGTTGCCAAGAGGATACATACTGAAATCAATTTACAACATATGGATGGCGGCCAGAGTGCTGATGAAAAAATAAAAATAAATTGATTTTTTCCACTTGAGGCTGCATATCTTTTTACTTTGTTTGTGCGCTTGAGAATATCAATTTATTTACACTCTTGAAGGAAATCCCATATCCATATTATTGGTTCTAAAAATTCATCTGTGTTTAATAATGTAGAGTTGTATTAAGGACATTTTTTCTCAACTAATATCCAGTGTTGTAGGTGCGTAATAAACTGTCTTTTAGCCGTAAACCATAATTAAAACACAATAGGATTTTGTAAAGTGTTTTTCCTACGTTTTATATTACAAAATGAAAGCAAAAAATATTTTAAAATACATTCTGAAAAAATCTGGGATTTAAAGTTTTATAAAATCATTCAAATATATTTTTACAAAATTTTGTTTAACTTGACATGTGTCATGCTATCAAAAACAGCCTTTTGTAATCAATGCGCTAAAAATGTTAAATTCTGTACATTGTGCATTCTGGATGATAATGCGCATCTTTAAATATTTTTAAAACTTAACCTTTAACTAATGGGCTAGACGGAAACTCCAAATCCTCTTAATACTGGGATTTTGATGAAGAAACAGAAAATGGCTTTGTTATAAGATCTTCGGTTTTCAGCGACTGCCCATTGAGTTCATCTTCTTGTTTCCATTCATTATCAATCAAACTCCCCCATCACACATGAGGTATCGAATTTTACTGGGCAGAACAGGTTAGTTAAACTGAGAAATTGAAATTCTACTAACTTGCTGGTACAATAATTGTACCAGCCTGCAACTAAAGCATAAATTCTACTAATACAGCATTTGTACCACCTGGAAGGAAAAGGTTAATTATCAATTGATCGGTTAATAAATTTAATTTTTGGTCCCGTTCTCAATAATATTTATAATAATGGATTATAAATCAAAGATTAAAAATTCTAAACTAATTAAAATAAAGAAACTTCATTTTAGTACACTAATAAAAATGTGTTTTTAAAACGGTTCACATTAAGTGTATTTTTACGTTAATGTGCGAGGTTTGTTTCAAACCCTAAGACAGACTTCAAAGAGTTTTCAGGAAAATGTTTGTTTATTGTTTCTGTGCTTTAATAATCGGAAATAATTAGAAAACACAAGTCACAGGCTTGTATACACTTTTTTCCTTTTTTTTCTGAAACTTTGGTCATTTCTGCTTCTTAATTGGTGATGCTGAATCCGCAATTAATATTCAAAATTTTATTACGTTTGAATAACTTTAATACCATAAAATAACTTTATTTTCATCTTATTTTGAATATTACATGGTATAAAATTTTAATATAAAAATATATTAATGCATACTTTAAATATTACATTAAAAATTAAATGTAAATTGAATTTTACAAGTCATAAGTTTTGATATGATACTTCATTCATTTCGAAGAAAATTTCCAAAGAGATTTGGTTTAATTATTTTTAACTTTGTATTGGAAAAAATTAATGAAATCATTAACTCTTTTATATCGAAAAATAATGAGATTTCTATGTTCCCTCTAGAGAAATTGCATTTTATCATAATTTCTTTTGTCTTTTAATACTTGATTAATTATGTGAAAAACATACTAGAATATCCACCATCTTAACACCTTTCAAACCGTTTTTAAACAATAATATACTTTAGAACGTATTCAAATTAAAAGAGGATATCAATGAACTGAATAATGCACAGTTCCAGAAGTATTTTAAAACTCAAAATCTGCAATTTGAATAAAATCTGTTTCTTCCAACTTGGTAAAATCATAAATTTCTGTCGCTATGCAAGTAGATAGCAGAAACATTAATGTTAAATTTTCATAACAAATTTGATGAAACAAAGGGATGGAGTGATTGCATATAACGATTTATAGTAAGAAATACATTAAATATGATAAATAATTATGTAATTAGTGGAGTAGCTTACTTTATAAACGTTTAAGTGTTATTTACTAAGATGGAATGTAAATACTTGGGTATAATTTCTCTGCTTGTAGTATCAGCTTATTTAATAGTCAGAAGCCCTATTATAGTGCTTCGGTTGCCACTTTCCAAACATTGATTTAATGAAAAAGTTCGAAAAGGTAATTTCCAGCCAACAATTGCAAAAAAACAGAGGATATTTTCTCCCCCTGTACTTTCATCTATATTTCTTTTATCAGCGTTCGGCCGCAACTTATACCATTTCAGAATCTTGCACAAGGAAAATCAGAACCAAGTCAAACTACACTTCAGTACACTTGGAAAGTATTAGAGATTTGTGATTAGCTTCATTGCATAATGAGGTAAACCTAGATTATATTTTGGACGTTTTTCCGTTTACCAGTTAAATTTAAAATTTGACACAGAGTTACGACTTTGGTACCAAGACGCGATGCCAAATTCTATTCATCTAACTTGGTGTCGTTTGCAGTTATCGCATTTCACTCACACCATTGTCTAGACAAATTTGATGGAAAAAAATTAGATTCTTATCTTCAGTGCTAGTGATGCAACTCTTCTCTCGCACACGGAACCATGGTGGCCTACTGGTATAGTTTGACTTCGGGGTCGGAGTCTTCCAGGTTCCGAAACAGATTCCACTGAAGATCCACCTTGTATATAGGCCTGTTACATGTTAAATCAAACTTAGGCAGCAAAACGTTGGTTTGGTGGGGAAGTTTGAAGAGGGGGATACCTACTCAAGTGTCTTCGTCCTCATCTGACCGCGGTTCAAAATTACGAAGATTATCCCCCAAAAAAGCCCACTTGTTGCTTCAAAACGGGATGTTAATATAACTAAACTAAACTTGAGGTTCCTGGATCCAACACTGCCTTTCATTCGGCATCAAATTTGGATAGCTAATATTACACCACTGATGCATTTGGAAATTTTAAGATAGAAATTTAGAAAATAGTTAGGAGTCAAATGATTTTAATTTTCGAAAATGGAACTGGTGTTGACTTCTCTCAGTCAGTTTGCTGCTGGTCGAGTTGCTTCAAAATGGGACATAAACATAACTAAACTGAACGTCCTGCGCAAACGCACAATTTTGAGAGAGAGAAGTCCCTTTAGTGGATTTCTTCTAAAATTTGTTGCAGGTATGCAGTTTTAGTATAAATATTGCGTACCAAAGTTCGTTCGTCCAGCTCATACCCTTTTCGATTTTATTTGTTCAGAGATACAGAGGCAAATATAATTTTAAAAAAATTCTGGAATTAATAAAAGCCGGGAAAGTTTGTGTCATCAAAATCTTGACCACAAAAGCAAATTTTTTTACTATTTTCGTTCTCTCTTACTATGCATGCTATTTTTAAATTTCTCAATATGTATTTCAAGTTGTTTAATTAAATGAATGATAGGTATTTGCAGAAAAATATTTCGCATACTGATTTAGTTTAGTTATATTGATTGTTTGTTTTGATACAACACGAGGGCTATTTTGTCAAGGAACTCGCTATTTTGAGCCCCGATCAGATGACGAGGAAGACATCTGAGATGGCATTCCCTCTCCAAAGTTCCACACCGCACGAACGGCAGGACGTTTGGCCACTACGCATGATTTAACGTGCAGAAGGATCCATACATGACGGATCTTCAGTGGAATCGGGTTTCGGCCCTGGTATCGTCCGACCCCAAACCCAATACCTTACCACTAGGCCACAGCGGCCTAGTTCTCATACTGAAAACAGCTATATTAAGATTGGATTAATCGCTTTTAAATGATCGCATTACTAAGATTTTAATTTTTTAAACTATTCTTAAGAATTTCTTAGGATTTTACAAAGGAGAAAACAGAAAAAAGCTAGAGAATTTCAATAACAACTATTGATCCTCTCCAAAACATTGATGATGCGGTAAAACTCAACAAATAATGAAACCTTATATTTATTGCATAAAATCTGGGTATGGAATTAAACAAAATCTTTTTATTAGAATTGTTTTTATTTTTTTGGAGGCGAGAATTAGAAGTATGGAATAACAATAGAAGCTTTTCAAAAGCTTTTAGTAGAAATTAAATTTATTAAGTTTGTTTGTTTTTAAAACAATGTTTCGCAACAATACTTGTTTTGTTTTCTTTACAAAATTTGATGGTTATCCCTTTTTAAAGAAATGCGACAGGATATAAATTAAACATAACAGAAACAATTTAGAAACGATCTTTCAGTTTCCTTTCTCAGAATTTAAATTCTTTATTTTAAAACACGTATTAAATATCGCTTAAGGAATATTTGATACTTATTGTTGATTAAAAAATTTAAATGCATAAAGGCCCGTCAAATTCTTTTGCGAAAATGCATATATGTTTCTGAAAGTCCTCAGTTTTTTCAGTGAAATCGAATTTCTTTTTTACAATAACTTTCAAAATAATTTTTCTAAATAGTGATCGAATCTTCTTTAAAGCATACTGCACGTCATTTCTAAAACGAAGAAAAAAATTGAGACCATATTTCCTTTTTATTTGATTTTTTTATATTTTTTATTTAGGCAATTTTGTTGAGAGGATGATTAAATGAATTTTTAAAATCACGCAAATTCTTCATGAAACAGCGATGCGTTTGCATGATATATGAAATATTTAAAAACTCATAACTTTAGGTTTTAATTCAATCTCTTAGAATTGCTTATATTCCAATTTTAGGACATGCATTCTAAGTGAAAATACATTGTTTTTATGCATTAGCTCCCATTCGTAAAGAACATTAAAAAGATAAGTGAAAGAAAATCTCCAAAGAAAATTTGTGCCATAAACTTTCTTAAAGCAAAAAAATACAAATAACATTTCAATTTAAAAAACTCGTAGTCTTAATAATAAATATACAGAGTATTTTTCGAAATTATTTAAGTTCACTTTGGCATTAAAATTTAAAAAAATTTTAGTTAATGCATGGTTAAAAATGTACGAAAGGGATTAAATTGCACAGAAACTTCTATCCATATTAAAAATAATTACATTTGCAAGAAAAACAATAAAGATTGCACAATAAAAACATATAAAGACACGTTAAGCAATGTTAAAGAAATCTAAAGTACTGAATTTTGTGAAAGGATATGCAAATCGATAAACTTTTGAGACAAAAACATCATACATAAATTAAGTGGTCTAATACCCTAAAAATATATATTCTTTTCTTACCCATAGTATTAAAACTATTGAAGCATCTTATCAAGGAAAATTACTGCACTGAAATATTTAACTATTAAATATATTTATCTAACTATTAACTATTTATCATACTTTTTCTCCGCCTACAGACTGTCTTTCTATTTATTACAAAAATAAGTGTTAGTAGCAGACTAATCACTACTTCCATTAGCATGCAGCTCAGTAAACATATCATCAGTATGAAACAGTTAAAATCTAGACGATAAAGACTTTCAAATAATTCAGAAATTAATTATTTTTCCAATTTAAAATGTTTTCTTAATATTTAATTGTCAAAGAACGAATCATTAATTTTTGAAATGGCATTTGAATGCTTTAACAGTTTCGGAGAATAAAAATGAAAACAATTTCTTACGTCTGAATGTGAAACTGTTTTCAAAATATCTCATTATATCAAATTAAAATATTTTATTTTCAAATTCCTGTAATAATTCTGAATCTTATTTTGTTTTAACATTTGCTGTTAAAAGATTTCAAACTTACTTAACTAATTAAATTAGAAATATACACGGAATATATACTACATGAATATGGAATAAGTTTCGATTTAATAAAAAATTCTCGAATTTCGTAATTCTAGTAAATAAATTCTAATAAGGATAGTCGTCATAATTTGATCGAAATTTAATTTAAAATGCTCAGATTGACTCTTTTACTTCTTATCTGAAAGGACATAATATTTTAAGTTCTTTGAGCTTCTGTGTTTGTTGTTATAAATGCAACTATTCAGTCAATTTGGAGAAACTTAAGATATCGAAAATATTCTGTTAGAAAAATAATTCACGTTCTATCGTTATTTTGCAATTTAGCAACATGAACCATATCTCTTAAGAAAAGACCACATTACAATGAAGCAAATATCAATTAAATATGCGCATACATTTATTTGAATTACTTGAAAATCCGAAATTAAATATATAAGATGCAGTCCAATGTTTTTTATGAACCTTGTTTGATGCAATGTTTTAAAAATTAAGATTTTTCTTATTTTTTTATTTATTCAATTAAAATATGCTTTTCTGTGGTTTCTATCGCTCTAAAATTAGCTAGCATTTTAAAACGTAAATATTTAAGAAAGCAGGAAAATTTCTACAGTATCAGTTTCCCGTTTCAGAATTCAGTTATTATTAATACGTCTTATATTGAAACAAAGCATTACATAACCACTATGCTTTCCAACGCTTGGTACCCTTCTCAAAATTAGTTGACATTTGAAAGCTCAAACATTCAAAAAATAGGAAAACATCTACAACCTTAGCGCTCCACGTCAGATTTAAATGCAATTCTACGCAACAGGTTTTGAACGCAAATCACCAATTAAACTTTGAAAAATAAAATTCAAACTTACCTTTCAAGGAAATAAGTGTATCCACACTGTCACACGCTTCACAAAACCAAGACTAACTTGTGTAAACAATACGTAAACGTAGATTGTTACCGGTTCAGTGTTAGCTTACTACAACCACCCTGGCACTACTGACATGAAAAGTAAAAAAGAATTTTCCGGACATGAAACGCAAAGTGAATGGCGATCAGGGCTTCTTTGGAAAGGACCGGTTCATCAAGAACTTAACTGCCAGGGAAGAAAATAACATTCCTCTTTTTTTTATTCAGGGCATTGTAAATCTCTGCCAAGTTGATGCTAATTCTTCGCGACGTATGCTTATTTTTGACGTTACAACACGCAGATCTGGGAATCCGTGAGTGCTTTTCCTTTGATGATACGTTCCAAATTATTCCTTCAGGGCAAACTGTTTTTTTCTCTAATATTCTTTTCACCGATCAGCGCCTAATTCAATTTCACGCATTAAATAAATAAACAGAAATGGCTAGAGGTTATTTCTTTGTTACATCTTCAACTGTTCATGTAAAACTAGTTAGAGCTTAATAAGTGCTTTCGTCTTAATCCATAATTCTTTTAATATCCATTGAGGAAAGTGGTTTCGCTGTAGGCGGTTTCTGGGTATTTTCTGGAAATTCCGTTGTTAGAGAATGTTTTTTGAATAGAAAGATAAAAAGTGACTTATGAGATCGTTCTAGTGTCTGAAGGAATTATATTGCCTTTCTGTAAACCTGACAAAAAATCCGTTAGTAAAGAATGGCGAAAACAATTTTAGCTTAATATTGTTCATTAGAGTCTAATATTGAACAGTTAAAAGGAAAAAGATTTATTGTGTATTGTAAAATCCTATAATGTGAGAAAAAAGTATACAAAGCTTCAGAATAAAGTTATATTTCTTTCAGTCACTCCTGTATTAATAATTTGTAATTCTCAAATAAGAAAAATGTATTTCTATCCTTTTTCATATGGCTTTCAAATTAATCAAAACAATTATTTCTTTATTTAAAGAGATTATATTTACAGTTCAAATTTTAACCATTTACAGGCCAATGTTACCAGAAGTGGCCAATGTTCCCGATTGGGAACATTAAAAAACATATATAAAAATTTTTAATTTATATTTTAGTGATTGATGTCTGAAGGAGAAATTTTCAGAAAAGTGATTAAAAGTTAAACTGGATCTGAATTCGGCCTGTAAACGGTTAATGAATAAATAATTATTTGAAAGAAACGAATCAGATTTCTTGACAAATTAAAGAACGATTTTCCCGAAATGTTAAAAAAAAGCCCGCGGTGTACTGTAGAATAAATGTGCGCAGTTGGGCAGTAAGTAGTCTACTGTGCAATGGATTGCGGTTATTTCGATTTAGTAAGCAATTAAGAATAGTTTTAAAAATGAATCCAAAATCCGTAATATGATAATTAATTCCTGAAATTATAACTACGTCCAAACAAAAAACATTAACGGGGAAATAGTTTCAAAATAACGCTGGCAGTGGTAACGAACATGATTTTGATAATTATTAAATCCGAATTTTGAAATTTACTAAAACATTTTTATTCAGAAAATCTTTAATCGGCTTGAAAGTTTCCAGCACCATCTGTATTATATCAAATCTTGTTTCTTGAATGGTCAAAGTTTTATGAAAAATAAGAATATCCTTTATTATATATTTCAAAACTGAAATTCGTAATTTTGAAAATCTAATTTCTTCTTTCACTTCAAAAATTTATGGGTTATTATATTCATATTTCTTAACTTGCAGCTTATACCAATTGTTATAAAATTAAACTGCGTTAGAATCAAAGACAAAATTATTATGATAAATATTATGATATGTGTCTCTCGGTCCGTCTCATGGTCATTATATTTCCTTTAATATTTTCTTTTTTAAAATGCGGACAAATAGAAAATAAAATGGCAATTTATAGTTGAAAATAATTCGTTTGTTTAAGAATTCAAAAACTGAAATGCTCAATTTTATTGTGCGCAAAACAAAGATTTGTAAAGAGTTCATTTCCTTTAAATTTAATTAATAATATAAATTATGTGTCATTGTCATTCATAAAATTGTAAAAATATTGAATGCTCCGCGTATTGAGAATGCTTGGGAACAAAAGAATTGATAACTGTACTTTAAAATTTACAAGCATGTTGCTGCAGCTAGTTGGATGATATATGTTCCCTAAAATCCATGATGTACTTTTTTCTTCGATTATAACTACTCTTTAGATTTTAATAAAATTAACTAATAGTTTATGTGCTTAGTAGAGTGAAAATGGATAGATAAATATTTACACATACACTAAACAGTCAAGATAAAAGACCTGAAAACAAGACGAAATAAAGAGAATAATCTCGTATTTCAGCAGCTTTCAAAGTAAAATGTTTCCCATGCGTCTTAATAAATCATCATTTCAGTTTAAAACGCTGTTGTCAAACTTATTGGAAAGCAATCAATCAACAAATAAGACGTTGTTTAAGCATTTCGAAATGAGAAAATAATTGACATAGCAAAAGCGTGACAAATGCTATGTATTTATGCTGAATAATTTAACAGTATTGTTGGAAAGCGCTATTTTTCAGTTATGTTAGGACATGTAATTAGGTATATTTTCTGTCTTCGCATTTCAATCGCAATATTTTGAAGAAAAATGCAATCGCTGATGGCAGTAATACAATTAATCCATCATTTATTTCATTCTGCTTTTGAAACCCCCAGGAGCAAAAGATAACGAATAATTTCATGAAACAAATAGATTTTCTCTCAGAATAGGAATCTAAACAGAGCACAGGCTTTTTTATATAGCAATCATAGCACGTCTTTCTTTTTCAAAACTTATAAAAACTGTTATTTTTTTTTCGGAATATAGTTACTTTTCAATTTTTTTCTTTTCACTTTTAACCATTAACATTTTGTCAAAGAGAAAAAGCGTAACTATTGAATTAGGGTAGACCGGGGCTAGTTGACCATAGGGGCACTTAGGGCCAGTCGCAATATTTTAAATACTTTTTGGTATTTTACGCTACCTGTATTATCCCGCCTTCCTTCTTCCACATCAGAGACATTGAAGCAGCAGCATTCATTAAAGAACCAGCCAGAATTTTCTAACTTTTACTAAGCTGAGTAAATTTCCTGACATATGAATAAACATTTTTTCCCTTTGCTTATAAATTATAATAATATAATCACAAATAATATTCAGAAAGATAATTCTTCATTGTTACTTTAGGGCTTGTTTGCTTATCGAAATGCTTTCAGAATAAATCCCTACACTCATGAGAATCAAAAATGGCGATGTGGGGCTAGTTGGGACATTTCACATGGGGCGCGTTGGCCCGCGCTGCTGTACAGGGTTTATCCGGATGTGCGTTATAGAAATATCTCTGAATATGTGGGATGTAATTGTACCATATTTGTTATGCAAGATACTGAAAAACCACGCGGACTCAATTTTGGTTATAATTACACAATACTATTTGACGATCACCATATAAGTTGTATCTCAGTTTCTATTGAATAGAAAGGCACAAAATTTGTATATAATATACATATTGTGGATAATAACACAACTACGTTACTTAAATTATTGAAGTGTAATAATATAGAGGAATGTTAGGGATAGTCGCTTCATGTTAGTAGTGGTTCAACTTACCCCGCAGTCGGGGGAGGTTGGGCCAAGCGACCTGGTGTCAGTTTGAGGTTTTAAATTAATAGTGATAGTTAATATATTCAAATTTTGCTAAGATGAATTATTTCTGAAGGTTTACTAACAGTGTAAGCTTAAAAAATTTTTAAAAATTTGAATTACTTTTTAAAAAGTACCTATTCTTAGAAGGAAAAACGGCCCAACTTGCCCGGTCTACCCTACACAATTTACTTTGATTTATTTGAATGTAATTTAGTCAGATTAACTTCATGTTTTGAGACTACAGACTGGTGATTATATGTATGTCTCTGTTTGGTTTAATTAACATCGATAACTTTGAAGCTATAAAGGGATATTTTGGTCCGGATTTTACAATTTTCACGCTTGTTCAAATCACTAGGACTGCATCTATATCAGAACTGCTTCTCAAGGTTTCCAAACTATACCAGCGGGAGGACGGTTAACCCTCGACGGATTGAAAGTGCACTACACCCGTATGGACTGCGGATCTGCAATGGAATCGGGTCTTAAACGCGTGAACCTCTGGTTCCGAGGTCGATATAGTCACGAGACCAAGGCTATTGTAGAATGATTTGAGGATGGACAGGGACCTTGTCATCTTAGACTATGAACAAATGAAGAAGATTACACTTCAGCCGGAACCCCAGCTTATAGGCTTCGGCTTCCACATCATAAGAAGAGATGGCGATGAAATGAGGTGCAGCATACCCTTGTTCATAAGGGATATTTCGTGAAATTTGGTTCTGAATACGACACTCTGTGTTTCAGTCCAAAACAAAAACTACGCAACTATGATATAGCGAACTCTTAATTCATCTGAAGAATTTGACTGATCAACTATTTGGAAATCAAACCTTCTGAGGTGAAATTCTCACTCTTCTTTTTTTTCCGTATAGTTTCATAATTTCAGAGCCGCCTTCTCAGCTTATGAAAGGATTATAGTGCGGGCCACACAGCTCCAAATTTCTATCGTTGGTCAAAGGCGGTTGCTTTTTGGGATGACAAGAATATTTATTAAGAAAATAATAAAATTAAACTGGAGTTAAAATCTATTTTACGTTCTTGTGAAAATAAATTATTTGATACTTAATAATCTATCTGCATTCAGTCTTAGTATTGCATGTGAGTCCTACGGAGCGGTTGGATTTTTTTCTTCGAACGCACGGAAAACATTTTCGATTATTCCTGTGACTGAAGAGGCAATATATTATTGTAACATATTACGCTCGATAGTACATTTTCCCTTATCGACATCATAGAAATTATGTATGTATTTTTGAACATGCATCTCTCACATGTTCTATACCCATTATTAAGGACAATGTAGTTTTAATTTAATTCTTTTCTTTAGTGTCATCTCTCAAATATGTACAATGTACAAATAAATAATCAATTTTAGGACAGATACCTCAAGATTTCATTAGAATAACTTATCCCATCAAATAAACACTGCATATTCATTAAAACGAGCGGAAAATCTTCCTTATTTGCTCACAACGCAATTTTCTCAAAAATTCATATATCTATTGAATTAAGTGAAGAAAACAAACTATAGCGATTTTTAATCTTTTTACAGTAATCAATTTAGAATTACTCGATTTTGTACGACATTTATAGGAAATGGCGAATTGATTTTAGTACCAGCAGTCATTAAAGAAGATACAGGCCTTATCAGCAGTTTCTTTCGAGCTTAAATGCCCTTAAGGGTCTGTTTATCGTACGCCGTTTGTCATCCACTTAAATGGATGAAAACTTCCCGGAATCTGTCGTAACTAATAGCTGTGTACGCTTCCTTAAATGCCTCAGCATTATCGTATTATGTGGGTCAAATATGTCAAAATATTTCATAAAATGATGAGAATTTACCAACTTTAGTGAGATATGTAACACTTTTCTGGATGGTAAAGCGTCTTCGTGAAATATAAAAGATTCCGCTGAGAACAATATTGGATGGAAAAGATTATTTAAATATTTTTAAATACAAAAATTAAGCCAATACTATTCTTAATTGTAATCAATGATTGAATTCTGAATGCGATTACAACATTAGGCAATATTGGGAAACGCATATTAATGGGAATTGTTGAAATATATATATATATTATTTTATAAAAAATAATGAACTTTAAATTGACTAACCAATGGTTTTGAATGTGAATTAAAGAGTTGCGGGATTTGAAGCAACAAATGCTGTTGTCCCCAAACCAATGGTTATAATTTTAGTGCTATTTTGAGATCCCAATATGGATTATTTCAATGTTTAGTTGCCGTGTATTGCTCTTCTACCAAACATGTAATCAATAATACTAACCCTTTAAACTATTCTTTTATTTGTCGTAGAAACTGTATGAAATCAATTAGAACATTGGCTTTCGCATTACATAATTCCAATTTATTTTGAAAATATTTGCGTTTCTTTATTTTATATATTTTTTTTATTAATTTAACCTTTGAGCTTACAACTGAGTAAATAAATTTAATGCTGATTTTAAATAACCGAGGAAAAATAGTTAAATATAGTCTATTTTAATTCAGTTATATAAACAACCATTTATGAAACTACTCAAATGTATTTGAGGAAGAGCATCTAAATTTTCAATCTCCCCTTCCCCACGTCCTTATAATTTTCTTCAACTACCAGTGAAAGACAATTTGATTTCCTCTATTTTAACACGCGCCTGAATCCATCGTGGAATTCGGTTTCGAACCCTGGACACTCCCAGCAGATCACCGTGGGCCATAATGAAATTTAAGCATGTATTTGTCCTTCAATAAGTCATTCTACATAAAATGAGCGATTTTTATTTGTATTTTTATAATTATACAAGCTGCTCTCTCCGCCTTCCTGGCGGGTTCGCGGCCAGCACCCACTTTACTCAGCACTGTCCTTGCAACCTGGCTGCTTCGAGACTTTGAGCCACTACTTTTTTTCAGTGTTAAATTCTGCACGAAGATCAGTGGAACAGACCATGAAACCAGAGTAGATTTCATATTCTTTGTAGACAACAGATTCCTTTAAAATTATAAAATCTTTCAATAAACTTCATCTAGTTGTAATGTTTTGTATAACTTTTATCGAAATTTGGCATGAAATTCTTCAGATCCATAAATATAAAATTATATCGCCCTAAATAAACAGTTTCCATTAACTATAATAAGTATTTTACAATATTTTTGACACTCTATTGTGATGGAAATGTTGGGATCTATATATTTAAAATAATATGGTAAAACCCTCAGACAGTTCGCCAGCCACAACCACTCTCTACGGATTTCGATAATTCTTATTTCATATGTTTGTTTATGACGTTTAGACATGTTATCAAGAGTCGCCAACCCCCACCCCATTTAAGAACGAAATCGAAAAAAACATTTAGAGAATGTACGGTGGAGAAATGTTTTCTCGATTTCTTTCGAAAGTGGGGGCAGGTGATCCTTGATGACATATCTAGACGTCATACCCTGTCAAATGAAAAAAAATTGTCGAAATCCGTCGTGTGGTTGGTGCTGGGGGGGGGATTTCTACAATGTTTTCCCCATAGACAATGTACAGAGGAGAAGTGGTTTTACGAATTCGTTCAAAAATGGTGGGTGTTGGGTGGCAGGCGCCCCTTTATGACATACCTATACTTCATAACCTTTCAAATGAAACAAAATTGTCGAAATCAGTTGAGTGGTTGAGGCTATCGGACTCGGTGAAGGTTTCTACCAAATTATTGAATCGTATAGAAATCCCCCAGCCCCAACCACCCGACGGATTTCGACAATTGTTTTTTTTTAATTGAAAGGTTATGACATCTAGATATGCTATCAAGGGTCGCCTGCCCACCCTACCCCAGTTTTGAATGAAATCGAAAAGCCTATAGAGAATGTACGGTGGAGAAGTGTATTTTCGATTTTGTTCGAAAATGGGGGTGGACGGGGGACTCTTGATAACATATCTAGATGTCATAACCTTTCAATTTTAAAAAATGTCGAAATATGTCGGGTGGTTCGGGGTGGTGGCAGGCAGGCCCGCGCCGTCCATAAGTGCAAGGTCGTACGGGGCACGAGGACGCCGGGTCAAAAAGGCTCCGAAGTATTAACCATAAGCCATTAGGTTAAGTATTAACCACAAGCCATTAGGTTAAGTATTAACCATAAGCCATTAGGTTAAGTATTAACCATAAGCCATTAGGTTAAGTATT
>BGPR01001019.1:228901-287832 GCA_013235015.1 Araneus ventricosus | reverse complement strand
TATAGATTTGCAAAAAGATTTATCAAATTAAGCCTTAAAATATCGTCAGGTGTAACTTTGAAAATACAACGCGCCATCATCAGTTCTCAGTTAATAATGTTTGCTTTCTTCTTTTTTAATCGGTGTAGCAGCTCTTCCGCGCATGCTCCAAGAAAAATTGCAAAATTGCATGCATAAATATATATATATATATATTGCTTTATGCTAACATTGTTGGCAAAAAGCAGTTTGATTTCTCTAATTTTTTAGCGGTTCGTATAGATTTTCGCTTATTTCTCCCTTATCAGCATCTATACGCTTTTACCGATAAACTACAGTCTTTGTTTATCCATTTAAATTTAACATTGATTGTTTTTCATAACTTTGATATAGAGAGAGACAGAGAACTTGTAGCTCCTGCCTCTTTTTGAGATTCGTTTTGTTTCAAATGTATGTGGACATATTATCAAATGTTCTATATAATAGCCACTTTAAAAGCAATAATTAGAGGATTTATTGAATGCGTAAGAAATTTTTGACCAGATCGCATCCATAGAAAACAGTGATACATTTGATATAATATTATAAACTGCAAAGATGCATTTTGCAAAAGTAGAAACTTTTAAAAACATTCATTTTATATTTAAAATATAGAGACATAAACTTTAAAAAATAAAATTTTAAATTGTATGAGAATAATGTGCCAAACGAAAAAGGTATAATTTTGGAAACTTAAAAATTAACAATTTTGCTTTAAAATTCACAATGGTCTCCAATTTGTTCCGTACAATTATAATAATCAATGTTACAATGTTAAAAATTACTTTTTGCGAAAAAAATATTTTGTTTTTATCTAAATCCTATACTTTTAGAGCCAATTTCCAGCTCAAGATCTAGAAAGGACCATTTCTGCATAACAGTTTCTAATCTGTTGAGTTTTCCAAATAATCACACAGCCTCGAGGTCTTTCAAAATTTTCAAAAAGTGAATCTTCTTTGACAAAAAGTATTTCTTTTCTGAAAGAAATTCTCAAACTTGCATTAAATTAAAAACGCAACTTTTCTTTGCTTCTTTATAACTTATTTTTCACAAACAAGAAATGCGTATACTGCATATTTCATCATTTTCACCCCGATATTACCTGTTCCATTATTACGATTTACAATATACCCTACAAAGGTACGTAACAATGGTGCAGAATTTCAAAAGAAAAAGAAAAAAAGAAAGTAGAGAAGGAAAATCCTGTATCTCTTCCAACTCTTTCATCTTTTTTTAATCAAAGTATGAAAGTAAAAACGCTTTCTATTTCCTTTTAACTCAGAAAGAAAGCGCCTCCGTAAAAGGAAATCGGTTTGAAGCTACAGAAGGTTCGATGGGTATTACTCATTTACCTTGAACTGACGATTCTTTTCCTACAGTGTTTTATGTTCCATTTGATGTTTCTTGTTCGTTTTTGTTTGACCTTTTTTCTTAAATTTGACCTACGTCATCTCATAATATCTTTCGAAGAGGGTAATGGAGGATATACTCCAAAGAAACGAAATGGATCTTGCATAGAATGTAACGATATCGTAACTGGTGATTAGATCGTTACAATAGCATTTTGGTTCTATTTATGATTTAATTTATTGATTTGTTTTCGCAAAATATAGATGAAGAGTTGAGCAACTTCCTGGTTCAAAGGTGTATTTAATATAAAAGACAATATACTTTTCTTTCATTCTTGTATGGAATATCATGTTTTAAGCATGAATTATTGAAAATTGTTTTTGTCTTGTAAACTCGCTTAATTACAGCAATTCATTCATAATTACAATTACAATATGTTTGGCGCAACATGGCCAATCATATTGTTTTGTATTTTAAGGCCAATCTTGTGCCATAAAAAAGCAAATTCACCCTCCGCTGACACATTCAAAGTTACGCAATAAAGCTTCGGTCGGGCACAATACAAATGACTAACACGCTCGGTAGTAACACATCTGTGAGGTTAAAAGTTAAATTTTTGCTTAGGCTTAGGGAAAAGCTAATCAAACTGATAACTTAACAAACCGATTAGCTTGACAAACCGATGATACAAAGCTAAATTTGCATTTTTAAATAACTTTTTTTTGTATTTCCTTGCAATTTCAACTAACAAAATGTCCATGAATTTAGGATGAATTTGACGTTTGTTTTCCCGTAAGCTTTCCTAGCAATGACAACTGTTGTCAATGAAAGCCTGAAATAATTCGACATTTTTGAAACAATATATTGGAAATAACGATCAAGATCATTGAATTAGGGGTTGTGACACAAGTAAGGGTAGTTGGGGTAGATTCATACGCGGGAACATTGATACAGTCTGTAAATTTTGATGATTGGAATGGTCCAAGATGTTCACATCCCCTACCATATATCCCATTGTAATCTTGAGCACAGAGTATATTTTTTGTCCATGTTGATTCAAAAGTTAATTTACAAAGGAATAAAACGGCTAATCATCTCGTCTAAGTAAATTTTACTCTAAAAACGTGTTGTGTGATTTCCTTAACTAGGTACGTTTTCCTGCCAGGGAATTTGCTCTAAAGGTAGGAAAACACATTTATTTTTCTGAACTATTAAGTTTTGATGTTTTTAAGCGTTGTATTTGATTAGCCATTTGTTTTAAGAGAAAAGGGCTCTTTGGGCAGATTTATGCAATTGACTCCGGGGCACATTGATACGCGTCTTTTGTGTGTATCAATGTGCCTCAACAGCAACTACTTTGCAACATTGTCTTCAGAAATGAAAAAAACGAGAAAATGAACTATCTAAGAGAAATAAGCAATTAAGTATTTGTTTAAACAATGAAAATTGTTTAAATTTCATTGAAAAAACAAAAAGTATTGTTGTAAATTAAGCTTAAAATATTTTTTGCGAATTTATAAAAATTTGAGAAAACATTATACGGAAACTTAATTAATATCATTGGAAAGATAATTTTTTGCATTTCTAGATGGTGTGAAAATTCTTCTTCTTCTATATTACTTTCGTATGTCATCAAGGAAGAGAGCAAAAATTTTTCTTAATTTTTAATTAATTAAAATTTTCAAAAACGGCTTAGAGGTACACATTCCCTTTGTGGCATCATCACCAGTTGTGTCGTAAACTGCGATTGCACGCATTTCTAACCCGTCTACTTTGGTGATGCCATCCGTTAACCAATGCCAAGCAAGCTGCTGGAGTATTTAAGGGCGATCTATATATTGAATTGATTCTAAAAGAAAAATCTTTTGAATACACCAAAATATGTATTCTTACTTATGCTACGTTAAGATATGAAAAGAATACTTTCCCCATTATTAAGCATTCTTTTCGTGGGCAATTTTAAAACATTAGAACAAAATTTTATCATCCGAATAAATAAGCAGGATTATTAGTTTTGGATAAATTATTCTGAATGACTGGTGGAAGTGACACTATGTGCAAATCCAGCCTATCCATCGAGCATAAAGTGTAATTGCACTTATTGTATCCGTTATGTGATACAGAATAAAAGGAAAAGGAATCTGTTTAGCGGAAAACAATGAATAATCAAGTTGACTTGAAATGCGGCGTACTTGAATAATCAAACTGCCGGAACTGTAGTCCACGTAAAATAGATCTCATTATGAGAATCACATGAGTTGAACCTTTAAAAGTGGGTACTGAAGGATCTACTTTTGTGTCCTCATCACCAATGTACGTACTTGACCATAAAAGTGGATACATTGGTAATGAGGAAGTTAACGAACCAGAGTAATATAATTATACAGCCAAAAGGAACTGAGAACACACGTATTTCCACAGCAATTTCTCATATTCATATCCGGTGTGGTTAAGATGTAGCATTGACAATGTCATGTTACAGACAAGTCAGAGCTGTCAGCTGTTGTTCTTATTAAAAGTTATCTGCCAGTTTGAATTAATACCATTTTTATCATGAAGACTCAGCTTCATTATTATTTCAAGGTGGTACTAAAACAAGAAATATTACATTTTGCGATTTGTTTTACTTACATTTATACATAAGGATCTTCAACGACATGTTATTTCTTTTTCTCAGTTTCTCTTTTTAATTAGCAGGAGATATTTTAGAATCTACAATACAATTATTTATTAGAGACGACTTACTTAACTCCTTAAGAATCGCATTTTCTTTGCTATCTAATAAGATGACCCCTCCTGTTTTGGAAAGGAGCCGTCGTTTTCATTCATCTAAGAAGGCATAGAATACTTGAGATGCTTATGTATTCTACGTAATTTTTGTGTCGAATTATAAAACTAATTAATGATTAAATTTTAGTTTATAAGCCTAAAAATACGATAATTCGATACACGTCAATATGACGGGCGCGACGGTTAAGGGGTTAAGTAAGCGACATTTCTTTAAAATAAGATAAATATGCTTAAAAGCAATAAATCTTATTTTTCATAAAGTTTCATTTTCTCAATTCCATTCTTGGATATTTTAGTTTATGTTTTTATTACCAAAGAGAAGTTGAAGCAATCAAGAATGAGACTCAAACTGTTTTTAAAAATGAGACAAATAATTTTGTCTACTAGTTTGCACTGATTTGATTAGATTTCTACTGAAATCTAATCAGTTTCGTCTTTTAATTAAATAACCTTTGTTTGTGTTTCTTGATGTGACGAAATGAATACAAATTAATTAAAGAGGATAGAGTTTTAGAAACTTCAAAGTAGTAGTTATTGATTTATTATTTTATATAAAAAATTTCCTTAATATAATTATATGAGAGAGCTTGTAATTAAGGTCTTATTTTTTATCTAAAAAATAAGGTTTTTTTTCCTAAATTAATGAAACTAATATGTCTGCTGATAGCTATATATCTTTGCACATTTATTTGATTATTCAATGAGTTCTCAAAATTATACTCGTTATATAATTAAATTCAATATTTTTTTCTCATTTAACGTCAAGAAATGGAATTATTTTTAAATAATTTTTGTTTCATTGAAGCTAATAAAGAAGTTATTTTCTTCCAATTACGGATACTTTTTAATGTTTAAGCAGATGATTCATATTGAAAGATTATGAAAAAGAGGCTAAATTTAAACGAAAAATATGAGATTTTTATTCTTTTTTCAGTTATTAGTTATGATGAAAATATTAATGAGCATACCGAACGTCAGACAATAAAAAAGAAAGGGACTCACTGACTGATCACCGAATCTCCCAAACCACTGGGACTAGAAATTTGGCAGGCAGTTGCTTCTTGGGGAGTAGGTGCTCACTAAGAAAAGTTTTTAAAATTTTAATTAATTAAAAATTACCCTAAATTTACACGTTTTCCTTAATAATTTCGGAGCATATTATCGACAAAAACCCATTTTAACATCATCGTAAAGTTCGAAAAATTAGTCTTTCAATCACACCAATCTTATTTCAATGCGACATTTTGTTCAATTTTAATTAATTTGTCAATATGTTTCGGAACATGATTTGTAAAAATGTTTTTATTGTTGTAAATAAAATTTCAACCGATCTCATTATTTCCGCAAATCTTTTATTCACTTGCGTTTGTAATTGTTACGGTTGGGATATTATAAATTGTTTCCTTGGGAAATTAAATCTTAAGCAGAATTTTCCCGTTTTTTTCAGAACACTCACTACATTCCTGAAATATTTTATCACATCTGCTTCTAAATTATATTTTTCAAAACGTGGCAACAGATATTTGAATATTAGCTTATATATTTTAGCATGTTTGCAAGGCAATTCAATGATATCAAGTATTCTCTCTATGTGCTTTTCATTTAACTTCACAAATTTTCAAATGATCCTAAGTGAGTCTGTGGGTGTTTACCTAGTCAGTCACACAAACACTAAAAATAAGAGAATTGTACTCCGGAGAATGGCAATGAAAACCAAGAAATGAAAGAGCTTTTGTTGTTGCTGTAGCATTCAATGATGGGGAAGGAAAAATGCGTACCAAGGACGGCTAGATTCGTTGCCAGGTGGCTCAAACTAAGGACAGAAAAAGATAAGAAGAGTTTTGCTGTTGGCCGAGGATGTCAGACAACACGGGAGTGGACGACGAAAATCAAAGAAAGACGCTGTTACGTCACGCTTAATTAAGTTTAAAGTGTTATAAGCACTTAGATTTTATAATATTTTTATCCCGAGAAACGCCGGGTATACCAGATAGTAATGAATGAATATAATTTTTGTGAAATTCTTAAAATTTTAATCTAAACTATTTTGAAGCATATTTTAAAAGTAGCGTACATTTAAGAGTATTGATCGTCATGATACTAAATATACACGGAAGCATGCATAATTATGCTATGTGAAACTAAGTATCTGACATATGCATTGTTAGTGCTCTTATGGTCATCATTTTCTCGTTAAGCTCCAGTATGTCCACAAATTGTAAAAGAGGAATGGACTTAGATATATGCTTCTGTTTTGGATTTCAGTTATTAACCTTTTGCCCTTGAAAAACTAATTAGAGGCTTTGATGCTTATTGCGTTCTGCAAGTCGTATTCACCGGTTAAATTCCTTAAAGGACAACGCAGTTTCTTTAATAGATATTAAAAGAAGAAGCTACGATCTCAGTGAACGCCTGTCTAAATTGTTTGGATGAAAACGTTATTTACCTTTTCAGCCTAAAGTGTGCTTGGGACTCAGTGTCACCGTAACGTTGCTACTGGGATACAATAAATTAAATATACTGATAGGTATTATATTAAGTAGTCACTGTGTGTGTGAAGCTGCATTCATTTTAAATAAATAAATAAGTATTACAGAGTGCTCCAAAATGTCGTTTTTTTATTACCCAAACCGACTTTGCTTACCCAAAGGTTGTGAAGCATGCCCCGAGACGGACGGGAAGAAAAATTTCAATACAAACATTACCCTATTACAATACAATATAAGTATACTATACAATACAAAAAATTGGGCAATATAATACAAAACAATACTAGTAATATAATACAATATAAGTAATACAATGCAAAATAAAATGTCAAGTAAAATACAATAAAATACAAACAACAAACATAATAAATAATTACAAACATAAATGATAAATAAATACAAATACGTGTAATAAATAAATAAACATGCATAAAAATAAACAAAATATTAAAAATTAATAAAATGTAATAAATAGTCTATAAAATTTAAAAAAGAAGAAAAGAAACAGAATAAAATTATAAGAAGTACGATATCATGCAACAAGGGCAAGGAGATATACAATTTCGAACAGAGAGACAGAAAATTAATATTTAAAATACAATTTCCGAAAAGTCGTTTGCAAATGTGAAGGGTAGGCCAGGCCTACAGAAACAAGTCATAAATGAAATAGAATATAGGGTCGGAAACTCAAAAGGAGGAGAGGCGGCGCTTTAGGAGGCTGTTTGCAAACAATAAAATACAACAAATAAAATTTTCAACCCGGATTTAATGGAATACACAATTACAATAGGACAACAGCACAGTTGCATGAATAACAGCATTGCAAGTCGTACGCGACATGGCAGATACGGTAATGTCAAACAGGACTCGGTATCAACAACAAAACTTTGTAATACTTAAAGTGTTGAAAGGACTTGCAATTTGAAGCGATACACACTTCCCACGTTGTTATTCATGAAAATGGGTTCTTATGCTACTGTAAATTAGTGTGCCTTTAATCTGAGTTATACATTTTTCTGGTCATCCTTTTCATTTGCTTAAAGTGACCGCCTATGTTCGGAACAAACTTTTTGAAAACTGTATATTTTAATTTTTGAGGTTTTTTTTATATGAATTATCAATTATAAACACATAAAACACCAAAAAATTTCTTATGGATGTAATATTTTTTGAGAAATATGGGAATTTGTTATAAATTTTAAAGAAATTTAACCAACACGGTTAACACTCTACACCAAATTGTAACGCAGCAATTCTAATTTTCTTTCCACTCAAGTTATAGAGGTAAAAGATCTATGAAATTAACTAAATTCCAAGGAAAAAATGAGGGGTAAAAATTTGTATAAATATACATTTTTCCATAAATTCACAACTTAATTTTTCTAAAAACTCCTGTAAATTAAAAAGTATTTCGCGAACAACAAATATTTTAGTCCACTTCATTTCTTATGCTATTTGCTATTTTAAACATGTGTTGAAACGTTCAAGTGAATATCTTTATTAGATTTAGAGATATCATGTTAACGGCGGGGAAATTTTATAAAGAACAAAGTTCTGATAAAACTGCTCTTAAAGATTTCCTTCAGGTTCACTTTTTTATAATTCACTTAGGAACAAAATGTAAGCGAATTTGGAAAGACGCCAGTCTGGACTACAAGAAAAAGTCAAAATATAATTTTCGCCAGTGTGGTAAAAAACCAGTGTTTCCAACGTATGCGGTCACCATTCATTGACAAAAAGCCACCTGAAGGGGTCCTCCTTTGCATATCCTACCCCAAGTCCTATTGTAAAAATTGTTTGCAATAGAACTTGTTTCTTTATGCCTGGTATACTTTTAAAGCTTGTGAATGACCTTTAGGGACACTCTTTGTACGAATCCAAGTTACATGACTTAAGCATGTAAAATGTTAGTGGCTTTGAGGGCATCGATTTCTAGTTAATCTCCAGCGTCTCCACAGCAAGATAAAGAGAATTGTACTTATTTGCTTCGGTTCTGGATCTAAGGTACTAAGTAATTTTAGTTTGACTTGTGTTGACAGAAAATTAAAATGTGGACATTGAAAACTTTTCTGAATACTATTATCATAAAGTAACGAATATTACTTCACTAATTCAAGCTGCAGAAGAGATATTATGAGAAGGACATCGCAGTTTTCAACCGTGGATGCCGAAAAGGACATATGAGAAGGAACTCACATCTTTAGTCCTCCACACTTCACTAGCGAGAGGAAGTTTCACCCGCAATGAAGTAACAAGTACCAAGCACCAATACAATAATCTCTGGTGGAATGGGGTCTCGAATTTGCAACCATCCGGTCCTCAAACGAAACTTCCTCACCAGACGTACACGGAGCCTCTTCTATTTAAGGGAGACTATTATATTACTAAAAGATTTGTGCCCGTCTATGACGGGATTTTAGCCTGCAAACCATTTCTCAAAACTGAGTCTAACAGTTTTAGTCACGAAAGATATAATACAAAATCTCATACACGTTAGCATAGTGCATAAAAAATAAATAAAAAAAGTACAAAAAATTATCTTTTTAATGATATCAATTGAGTTGCTTTGCAATATTTTCTCTAATTTTCATAAATTTTAAAAAATATTTTTTGGCATAATTTACAACAATACCTTTCATTGTTTAAACGCAATTCAATCGACTTTCATTGTTTAAACAAATATTTAATTGTGTGTTTCTCTTTCATTGTTGAAAGTTGAGGAAATATTATTATACAATCATCCGATTGGCTCGTTCAATAATTACGCAGGTAAAAGGGGCGGGGTTATTTTAAACTCCGCCTAGCGTTAGAGACATCTCTGGGCGTTTCTATTCTAGATCTTCAGTCAAACTAGTAGTCACAATAAAAAGAAAAAGAAAGTTAACTATTTTGTGTTCTCTATTTTGAGATTAAGGCATTTTAAAGTATTGGGGATATATCTGAAAACAATTGAAGCAGTTAAAAGCTTTCAAAAATAGCTAACTCAATTTTTAAAACATTTTTCTTGTTTCTTTTAAGGATTTGTTACCATACATGCATAATCATTTTTGTTACATATAGTATTCCTTCTGTTACATCAATACTTTATTTTTTAGCCCTGATATTCAAAATTCAATTAAAAATCATACCCCAGATAACAGAATTGCACCAAAAAATACAATTTAGGGCTAAGCAAAATAAATTCTTATTAGAATATTGTAGAAGTTACTATTTATTAATGTAACTTTAGTATTTTGCAAACATTTCTTGCATGTCAATAATTATTATACTTTATGTGACTATAATTATTATGCTTATAAGGATGAATTAAGTTTTTACTTAGAACATATCTGCTTCTTATTTTTTACAGGAAGAACATTTTTTACCTGATAAAAGCTTTGCGATCATTAAATATTATGATCAAGACGGAATATTAATAAAAATTCGAAACGCATCTATTAAAAAGAAATGCATTTGTTTCATTAAAAATACATTTCTGAGAAACTAAGAGAAATATTCCACTTCTGAAAAGCAAATTCTACGAATCTAATGATCAGTTAAATGAGGATGCACCAATACATTTTGAAACTGTAGAAAATAATGCCTTCCTTGGAAAAATTGCTCCTTAATGAGCCGTGTGAAAATGCATAGCTGGAGAAAAAATATGCAGAAAAAAATCCAACTTTAACAATAATAAAGTGGAAAAAGTTGAACGGAAGGAAACGTTCGAATATTTATGATTTCAGTTTTTAAAAGGATGCTTTGTGAGTTGGTAGTGAATGGATCGGCAAGATTTTTTTTCGAAACGATCGCTTTTATTCGATTCTGATACAATCAATACTTAACAAGATATAAATTGTTCCTTAAATAAAACATTTATTTCTGTTAAAAGGCGTAAGAGAAGAAGTAAAATTCTGAAATTGTGATTTTGCCATTCATTTTGCTTACATGAAATATTCAGCAGAAATAAAGACTTGTGATATTAGCATTTTTTTCAATTTGCTAATTACTGAAGACTTTATCACTGGCCTTAAATAAATCTTTCATTAACAAAAAAATTATCAGGACGTTAACAATTCGTTTATAAATGTATATCCTTTTCAAAACACGAGGGTAAGTCACTAGGACTTACATAGGTTAGAATGGTCAAAACAAAAATGGGAAACAAAGATATTTACTTGAAAAGCATATTTAACACTTCAGCGCACGCAAACATTTTTAGAACAATAGAACACGCGCGGGTTCAATTTGACTCCAAATTGTTAGACACCTACTCCTTATTTTATTGGCTATTTGTACAAGAATAAAATATGGTCAAAGTATAAGAATATTTTTTCGAACAAAGTACTTGTATTCAAGATACAAATGTGATTTGTAATAAGAAAAAAGAGTGTTGAACTTTTATTCATTTTCATCCTTTTCTGTATCATTTTCCTCTCTGCTTCGCACGTTCTTACGCTGTCATAGTCATAACGTTAAATTAAGCTGAAACGTTAGCACACGCACTGGAGAATTTGACCCTAACTCCCCCATAAAAAGCGAGAAACCCCGTTTCAACGGTTTCTGCAACTTTTAACTTCTTCTTCTAGCTCCCCCATGAAGGTACAGGGCGTAACAGGGACAAGTGCTTAGAAATTTCTAAAATTTCTTAATAAAAGAGAAAGGGTGGGGTCAAAAAGACCCTGTGCGTGTGCTGAAGGGTTAATTCTCAACATACTCGCCATTTACATTGATACATTTATCCTATATCTTTAACAGTTTTCCAATATCTGCTGCATAAAAGACTTTGGCCTTCTCTCTCAGCCACTTATTTACCTGTCATTCAGCGTCTGCATCAGTCGCTAAAAGCTTCCAATTTAATTGGACCAAACAAGTAATAAATTTTGCAGCTGACCCTAATTTGAAAAACGGATGTTGAAAAAGTTGCTACCGAAACTTTTCAACTCCTAGCTTAAGGTATCCGACTGTGTTCGGAGACATTTTTTTGAAAAATAACTTATATATATTTTTTAATGTTATTTTTCAACTGCATATGTTTTAAAACTATGGAAATATTGTACAATTAGGCTTTCAAAATAATATTTTTAACAAAAAAACTGAGAAATTTGAAGAAAAATGACCAAAATATTAGCCTTACGCTAATAGCCATAGACAAAATCATATTCTAAATATACATAATCCTTGTAGGAATACACTTTTATGACAGTTATCTGTGTTATGCTCTAAAATATTTCTTGTACTTCAAAATAGTTTTGAGATATAGCTGAACATAGTTACTAAACTGGTAATTTTTCATAAAAAATGCTTTTCGTTTATATTTAAGCACTTAAAAATAATACTTCATTTTAAAATTGACCTTAGTTTTTAGAGGAAAACATCAAGCATATTACAGAAAACAATCTCAGAAAATTTCTTATCAATACTTGAATAACTTTTTGAGAAATCAATGCTACGGTCGACAGTTTTCTTCAAAAATATCATGTCTCAGAAAACTCATTTAAAGTTTTCATGCAACATAAAATAATAGCTGTAACTTCATTTGTAATTCACGTAGAGTAAAAAGTGAAACAGTTTTAGAAAGCTCATTAAACAGGCTACAAAATTAAGTAATAATTTTTTTTTTGATAATTTCATCAAAAACGACGATTTTAAACCAGTCGGATACCTTAATCGAGCTGCATGAGGCTTGGCATTGTCGTGATAGAACACACTTTCTTGAGTCTATAGGCCTGGATGTGTTCTAGTAATTGCATATCGGAGTTTCGATACACACTTACAGTAGACCGCTTGACAGGACAAACAATCCCCACTGTAAAGAGAAAGCATTTACTCCTTTGCCCACAAAAAACGCACAACAATTCTATGTTCTTCTAGCGTACTCTCTTCGAGCACAGATGCCATTTTCAAATTCATCTGCGCATGTATAGAACTGTTATCTCATATATTCGAAATGAACATCATATAGTTGAATTGCGCTGTTACTTATTGACATATTTGGAAACAATTTACCGCTAATTCCTGAATCCTCATATCGGGTTGTAACCTACTTGAAGATTTAGCCCCGCATATAGGTGAATTTTACAAAGACCGCGCATTATGACTGAAGCAAAACAGGACAGCACTGGTGTTATGGTAAAGATTAATCTTCAGTGGCTGTTTGCTCCATTTGTGAAACCTGTTTCCAGCAACCATCCCTAGTAAATGTGCGTCTGGTACGTCCTCCTGCTCATAATTCTGTTTTTTATAGGACACGGTCCATTCCCTTCATTCCTTTAATCGTTTCCATCTATCGGATTGTGACTCTTGTGCCTGCGGAGACGTCGGCGATCCCATCCACTATGCGACATCTTGCCCATTGACTCTCTCTTGGCATATTAGGAAACCTTCTACTTCACTGGAAAGTCTGTAGTGCCAAAGAGTCCTGGATAATCCGAATTCAAGAAAAAAAAATAATAAAAATAATTAAATTCATAATAGACAATGAAAGCGTAATGCGACTGAAATAAGTACTCACCTGCCTTTGTACAATAACTCAAGCTTATCTTGCATTCAATACACTGTAATCTTCCTATTCCTTGTATTCCACAATTAACACGCAATGACTCCCCATCTCTAATACTTTACTCAAAACCTGTGGATTGATGATTCCTGATATTATTCGTCATCATCTACATTTATCCTTTTTCTTTCATTCACACCGTGTTATTCAAGATATTGGATATATTCCTTTATTTTGTTGTCAATTCTATGTGTTAACACCAGCTTTATAATTTCTTCATTTGTCATTCTTCTCTTGCTGTATTTTTTTGCAACTCAATAATGTCCACCTACATCTATACCAAGCCGGATAGGAGCCACATGAGATCCAGAGACGGCGGTGTGGTGTTAAAGTGGAGTGCTCATGTGGAGTGAAAATTTTGAGAGAGAAACGCAAATGTTATTTTCGTCATCTTTTTGTGGCTCAATTAAAAAATAAACTTTGTGTTGCTTTAGCATGAACTGATAATATTGCTAAACCAACTTAAGATTGAATTGCAAAATTAATCATTTCGTATTTATCTCATTGTTTTCCGCCGTACAATTTTAATAAATGAATAGAAATAACTTATTATTATTATTTTTACGATGTTGAATCCTGTACTAAATAATAATTTCCTTTAACAATTTCTCTTTAGTATAATCAGAATCTTATCAACTAAATATATAAAATAAATATGCATTCCTGTGCTTATACGTTTTGCAAACTGTATTAAGCCAAAATTATTTTTCCGCAAGGAAAAAAAAACTTAAATGGATAAACGGATGTCAGTTCAGCAGATACTTTTTTTAAACGAACTAGTGGATATTATGCAGCATTTATAATTAATCCCACGAAAAAAATCTCAAAAAATAAAGATACACAGGATCCAAAGTTACATGACGTATATAATTGGTTTCGAGTTAAAAAGGTAGTCTCTTAAAGAATTCTTTCTCCTCAAGCACTTTAACCTAGAAGTTAAATGACTTCCTCATTTTTTTTTCAGGCAAGAAAGAAACGCCAAACTAAATGACTTCCCGCTGTGTTGATCTTACTTGAAAGGGGATATCACTTATCAGTTGCAACAGTAGTATTTTTCATCCGGAGTTATTGTTCTCACGCCCAAATAATGTGTGCGTTTTTCATGGAGCAATGAGGCAAGGGTATTTTTTTTGCTTTGTCTTTTATGAAAAAAGAAAACTTACAGTGTTATGTGAAAATTCTGGAAGTTATCGATTTTAGGCTTTATTCGAAAGTTTATGCGATTTGTTTTCCTTTTCCTGCAATAAATATAATAGTAAATAACGAACTGAAAATAATAAATTTTTCAGTATTTTGCACAAACATCCTAGCAATAGAAGCTAACAGATATAATCAAGAAATCAAAAATGCTTACCAGAATATTAATGATCAATACGATAATAGAGTTTCATTAAAAGAATTTCAGTTCTATTATCGCCGCATCCAAATAAATATAATATTTTAAACATAATCTTACTTATTAAAAGAAAGCAAACCAAATTAATTTGAAAATCAGTAATCGTTCCCTGCAAATGAATTATAAATCGAATGCATATAAAATAATTATGTTAGAATTCGCAGCATCGTCAATAATAAAAAAATGACTAAATGGCAACTCTCAGTAAAAATTCTGAAACTCTCAGCGTTTCTTTATTTTGTTGCAACAGTTAATGTCGTAAAGTAAAAATAACTAACAGACAGAACAGTCAGACTCGAAAGCACTGATACGGGCTTTAGCATATTTGCTTCGTGTTTTGGAAATCTATGAAGTTTCAACGATGAAAGAAAGTATAGGCATATATAGGAATGATTTTATATGATTATTTCTATTTCCTTCTATTATACTCTTAAAAATAATACAGGGTGTTCGAGAATTGTTGGACACATTTCCAAAATTAATAAAAAAAAATAATAATGTTATAATTGCAGTTTCTTTCTTTAAATGAGAGACAAATTAAAAATAAAAAGTATTTTTTCAGATAGGTGGCGGACCATTACGGCGTTCTAAATTTGCTACAGCTTGAGATTTCCATCCGCAATGGCTACCGATCAGCAGAAGCCGGTGCGCGTTTTCTGGTTTCCTTTTTAAGTTTTTCTTGAATATCCCGAAATCTATTCAGTTTTCTGGTTACAATTAATTAAGCAAATTAAAGAGCATAAAATTCCATACAAACACATTTTTTTATTTTTTTTCTGGCTTTAATATTTCCCAGATAATGGCTCTCAATAATTGGAGATTTCAAGTAATTTATGACCACCTATACGGCGCTTTACCTATCTGAAAAAACAACTTTCTAAAATGCTCTCTCATTAAGAAAAAAACCCTTAGCTGTAACATTATTAGTTTTTCAGATGTGTTCAACACTTCTCGGACACTCTGTATTATTACGGGTATGGAAACATCAAGAATTTGAACAATCAATGTGTAGAGATTTTAATAGCTCTTAATTCAGAACAGAAATATATGTAAGGGTTTTCATTTCAATAATTATTATATCATTTCTCATTCTTTAAGAGGTAGAGACTTATCATACTCTAATTTTTAATCTGTGAGTTCATTTTACAATGATCTTAACATGGATGAATATTTTTTTCTCCTTATAACTGTGTAAAATTGCTCGTTTAAACTAATGCAAAATAAAAATGGTTCTCAGGTCCATAAACGTCTTTTTGAGATCGAACTTCTGATTTGATGATATTTTAGATAGTAGAAAACAGGAATAGTCTGTTCTGAGTCTTCGATCTTGATTTATATGTAACAGAAAGAAAACATTCGTCAATACGTTAAAAAAAAGCGAATTTTTTCGAAATAGCGAATGTCTCAACAATTTGTTTTTACGCCCGGAGACAAAATATGCTGACCACAGTAATAATTTTTCGATAAATGTCTAGTGAAAAAGGAACGAATGAAGCAGGAAAAATTATGGACCCACTTCCTTTCTAAGACAATGTTTTTATCAGTTCGTTTCCCGTACAAAACTGTATAATATGTTTAACCTATTTATCCAAATGTGTTCATTCATGTACTTAAACTTAGTTAACTTATCTGTGTTCAGTTCATCTAAATATTCCCCATTCCTTGGAATGCTTTTTTCCAATTATTTTATTTCCATGCTCTAAAAACACATTTTATTAAAAAAGTTTTGTTCTTAATTAACTCTGTTCTGTTTCAGGCATAAGAGCGTACAAGTGAATCCGTTAAGCTTCCAATGCTTTGCAATTAAGTTTTACTTATGAATAGTGACAAATGGGTATAGAAAGGCAAAAGAAAGTCCATTCCCGTGAGGCGAAGATGAGGAGAAACATTGCCAAATGAATAACGCGAAGCACAAAATCTTCGGTACTATTAAAACAGTTTGACTCTATTATTTATTGATTGAAATTATAAACATTGAAAAATCAGGTAGTCATAGAAAATAATTTTGTTAATAAAGTAATAAATAACGCATTTAAAGAAACTAAATTTATATTTAATGGAATTATATTCTGTTATTTGCTATAAAAAATGAAAAATAAAGATTTCCTGTTAGGTTGTAGAGAAATGGATGTAACTGGACAAAATAAAAATATACAGTCCTGCAATTTACAGCATGCTAATAATGATACAACATCATGCTTCTTCTATGATAAATTACTATTCCTTTGAGAGTGCAGTAGAAGATTAGTGTAATTATTCTTTACAAAATTCATCAAATTACCTATAAATGTCTCACAACGCCAGTGGTTATTTAGATCTATAATAGCAATTAAACAACTTGGATTACACATTTTGTTTTTGCTCCTTCATCATTATATTTTCAAGTAATCCTCTAATCTATGATTCACTTTACTGCTTCCCTTGTCTACTAACGACTTTTCAGGCACTAACGACTTTTTTAAGGAAATCATGAAAACGAGTATTTTGTTCATATGTTTGTTGTCGTGGAAGTTTATGAAGACCCATAGGTTTTGTAATGCTATGAATAATTTAAAAAAAAGAATTTTCAAGAAGACGAGGAGAAGTAAAACATTTTAAATATTAACTATACTTCTACATGACTGTAATTCCTGTTTTATTCAGAATCTTTAGACTCGATTCTGGTACATCAGTAAAAGGATATAATTCTTAATCTAGCAATCCATCTGTTTCCTTTCAAAATTTAAAATCTTTATTTTTCCATGTAAGGTTACAGTGCCAGAAAATATTCTTCTATATTCATGCATACTTAACCATCTTATTATGCTATTTTATATATATATTGTACAGGAGACACATATAATATAAATACTTCGTAACAAGAAATTTTCATTATTTTAACAAATTTTCTTTTCCTCTTTTATATATGATAATCTAACTTTAGATATTATAATATATATAAATCTAATAAAACATAAAGCAAAAATATTTTTGCAGAGGGATTAAATCTTTTGAAATAATAGTTTAAGGTATGAAATTCTTTCCCAACCTGTTCCATAACATCACTATGTGTGGTGAGATGGATCAATAACACTAAGGCTGAATGGAAAATGTGGAAGTGGATCGTTTTCCTGATGAATAAATATTAATCCACAGAGTTATAAAGCTTCTCTTAAATTGCCTATTAATGTATTTTATTCACTGATATTTGATTTCTCTTAAAACCTTTTATGTCAAAAGAGTTGTGTGAAACTTGATGATATGTGTAAAAAATACTGAGTGAAAATTCCATTTATTTTCGATGTATTCCGTTATGTTAAGGTCCCTTTTTGAAGCAACACGAATCTATTTCGAGACGGGTCTCGTAATTTTGAACCGCGATCGGATAACGATGATGACTGCTGAGTTCGCACCCTCTCTCCACGCTTCCGCACCACACTAGCGAGAGGATGTTTCAAAATCTAAATATGATATAGGATGCAACAGACTCGAATACACGAAGGATCTTCAATTGAATCGGGTTGCGGGCCTGGAACCTTCCTGCATTGTGGTTGATACTTAAACATTAGGTCACTGTGGCCCCCCGCTAGTTATTTTCAGTCATATGGATTTCTATATTTCTAATTGATAGCTTTGAGTTAATTTATTATTTATTTATCTGCATGTATTTACAATATCCAGTATTAAATTTTCGCCACACATGGTGGCAAACGATAAAATGTTGTATCCGCTCTGTACTGCTTAATACACAGATTGTATATTAATTAGTCTCAAAATAAAATTTGTTTTCCGTGTTATATGCAAGCCCTGAAGTTTATACAAATAAGTAACACATTATATAAAATTCAGCTGTCGCATAAGTTCAGTATCTTAAGATTTTACTACATAAAATATCCTCAAACATGCAAGTCTGTACTTTGAATGAACATGCATGTTTTTACTCATAGACATCTCTGATACTCACGATCAGATTCGAATTTCTAACAAGCATATTAAATATAATTGTTAAACTATTTCCCAGTGCATATGTTCGTCTAACCAACAGTGGCGTAGCGAGGTTAACTGGCGCCCGGAACTTAGTATTATTTTTTCGCCCCCTCTTCATAGTTTACTTTCAAAAGTGATCGAAACACACTAATATTTTGTCCCCGTGGCGCACCCATAAGACTGGTGCCCGGGGCATGTATACCCCCTTTCCCCCCCAGTCGCTATGCCACTGCTAAACAATTCTGGAATCAGCTGCTTTGAAAAGCATGGCAGTTTCTCATTTCAGATACTACTTTTATCCATATGTGTAACTAAAGTCATACAGGAAGCTGAATATCAATACTTTTACGTAGGAATCCACATTTCTTGAATTAACACGATACAACACGCTGATTGGAGCCACATGGCCAGTTCAGTCTTTCTAACATACCCATTTATGCTTTTCTTACATGAAATCAGTTCTTGCGTGTGTCTAAAAAAATTAAACGTTTAAGGGATCTCGAGTAAAAGAAGCATACTAGTTATATAAAAATGAAGGAAAAAAATCAATGGACAAAAAACTGAAAAACTTTCTTGCGAAGCCTTAGAACTTAGAAGAAAGAAAAAAATGGAGACTGAACTTGGGAGAAATATTTCAGAGATATCAGGAAGAGAGAAATTATAAATAAATGAGCAAGTAGAATTCTTTTTGTAAGAAGAAAAGTACAACCCACTCCAGAGTTATGATTGATGTCTTGCATTTTCTTTGCAGCGCGGTGTCCTGAAATCAAATTAAGAATTTAAATTTTTAAAAGAAAGCAGCAAATAAGTTTGTAAACTCGCTAGTACTTAGACCATGCTTGAATAATGGGGAATGTAGGTAATCAGAAAAACAATATTTTTCTTAAATCAGTAAAATGCAAAACATAAATATAATTTTAAATATCATTCCCTTTCGAACATTTCAAAACACAAATAACAGCAACATGAAAGATATGAAATTAGTGACTATGAGTGCTTGCTAAAATATATGGCTATGGTAAATATTGTTCATATTTCAAGTGGATACAAATTAAACTTTCAGCTAGAAGTATTGAAAACATAATATTATTTTTTACAAATAAGTATGTTTAATGGAAAACCAATTTAATATAAGAACAGAAAATACATCAAAATGCAAAAATACGTGTATGCGCAAAGGCACCAATGATTTTATTTATCTAAGAAAACATTTTTCATACACTATGTAAATATTTCCGCTAACAATACAAAATTTCTTAACCATGAAACGTAGCTGTTTTTTTAACATTCCCTGCTTCTAGTTTTTTAGAATTATTTATGAATCAAATGAAAAAGAATTGAAAATAAATATTTAAAAAAAACAAAAAGTAAGAGCGTGGATTGCTTCTCATCATTTGTTAATCTTTTATTTGAATGAAATATTTAATAAATCACTTGGCTTTAATTCTAAAGTAGGTAATGTGAAGAAGTATTTCAAGGCATGATTTCTGCTTTTGATGTTAAATTTCTGAAATATTTATGAAAGCACTAAGAATATCATTATTTTTATTTCTATTTCGGACTTTACATTTTTACTTGTTTCTATTATTTTATAACTTTTAGTATGGAAAATAAATTATACATTGCCCGGAAAAAGTAACAAGAAGAAAAAAACTATAATTTATAAATAATTTATAAAAATTAAAGCACGATTTCCTCAATGCTTGTATTCTATTTAACTAAACTATGAATGAAACTTTTGTAATTGTCAGTAAAAACTCTCAACTCGTTACAGTACTCGTTACGATTCGTAATTGATAGAGAAACTCCAATCGATAAGCTACAAGAAACATTTAAGAAACTTAAGTAATAAAGATATATTTCTTTAAAATTTGTCTACGAAATAGCTTTTTTCAGTCATGTATATCACAGCGAAATCCTCAATAGGGTAGAGCGAAAAAAATCTAATTTGTCCTATCAAATAGCACTAGGTGGTAAGAGATCGCCATTGATTAACATATCACTGCAGAATTCTTCACAATTTTTGCATTTCATCTTCATTCCCCGCAAGACATTTTTTTATACAAATTTTCAGATATTTCATGAATACAGCAAAAATATCAAATTTGACCCATCAAATAGCACTAGCTAGTAAAAGTTGTCTATTGACTAGCATATAACTGCTGAATTTTTTTCAGAATTCTTGCACTTCATCTTCATTCCCCGCAAGAGCCTCAACATTTTAATTTTGCAAAAAAAAAAATTCTCATATTTCAACATAATTTTGGCAGTAATTATTTCTAAAGGCATTTGTTACTCATAGACCTATCTACCGAAAATAAACAATTCCTTTTAATTATAAACTTTTAATTATGCTATAAAATACTAATTAATCATTTTTATAACTATCATAATTATATGCAACTGTTTTCCGGTTTCTAGAAATCACCAAGAACTAACCACGTGGAGGTGGTTTCATACGGAGTTCCAGCCGCGCCCATCCGAACCATCCTAACTTCGGGCATTGTTTGCATCTATTTATCAATTGCACCAGGATTAAAATCTTCCTTAGTCTCAAAAGCCTGCATGCTTGTCCTGTTTACAATTCTTGCTCTAACGTAGTCATCTAGGGCAGAACTTCCGCATAACTCAGTGTCTGCTTTCCCACACCTTTCGATTGCCTTGGTGTGACAGCGAAAGTAAAAAAAAACGGCAAGAAGGAGCGAACTTTCTTCTATGCAAGCACATAGTCTTCTGACAGATGTCGTGTCAAGTTTAGTTCTGTTACTTAACACTGTTGCTAGTTCATAAGATCAACAGAATCTTTAAGCACTGAAATTAATTTTTGGTATTTCATACTTTAGGACAAATTGTTGTGATTTTCTTGACTGTGAAGAAAGAATTTTACGCATACCTAGCTTCCTAATATGTGAACTTTTATCAGTAAGCATAGCAATAAGTATGTTTATTGGTTGTGCGAAGAAACCATTTCCCTGAATGGATGCATCCACAGTTTTTTTAACACGTTCACGCCATCTCCTAAATTTCTTGATATCGGAAGACAGCCCTAAGAACGTTTCACAACCTCCAGCGGCGCTGAACTAATGCGCAAAATGAAAGCTTACAGCAACGGGAACCATTTCTGTTTTGCTTTCGTTCTCTTTGTTGCTGTCATACAGTTCAGTTCGAATATGCAAACCGAAAGGGCTGTCAGTATATTAGCAATAGGAGTTCAGAACCTTCTGATGATTCCATCTGTCTTGGTTTCAGTTTACTCTACTCTGATGCCTTCAGAATGGCAATCACCAACAGTGTGAGCGGACCATAAACGAACCACACATTGGGTGGCTTGTGGTATCGCCCGATGGGACATTCAAGTGCGAACCACTGGTGGTACGCACGGCCAGATAGGACATCTAAGAGTACTATTTCATTGCTTAGGTACCGTGAAAAACTTATAGTTCGGTGTAGGTGAACGAGATCTTCCGTGATTCTTGGAATACAATTAATATAAAACCGCATGAGTGTATAAACTTTTATTATAAACCTATCAATAGCATTAATTTTTTTCAGATGTCTCTCTTGTGCTTATCTAAAGTCGAAGTAATCGATTGGTAGTTGTGAGCCATCTGGTGTGTGACAATTTTCCAGGCTTTGTATTAGCAAGGCTCGGTGAGGAGTGGTTGAGCTCATGAACTAATGCTGATGTAAGAGTGGCAGCTGGCCGATCTGCAACTGCATATCTATCGTATGTTCTTACAAATGTTGCGAGCTTTAGCCACAAAGGGGAGTGGAATATTATTGAACCATTTTTCTCAATCTCAATGTCATTTTTATTAAAAACTTTAACATATTTCTCCCCTAAAACTCTATGGTTTCAGCCGTCCAGCTGAAATTTACCGAAGCGTGCTTTTTCTAAAGCTTGGTTTTTAGCCTTCTTTGCTGTAATTGTTTGAAGCTGTTCAATGGTTTGTAGTTCAACAGTACCAATAGTCATTTCTAGGTCAGATCTCTCGGTTTTAAATTGTTGTTCTTGTAGTGGCCCTTTATGTGATTTCTCACTCCGGCACAATTTAAAGTCCATGCATTTTCACGCAGCGACGTCAAGAAGTTTTTTTTCTTTGTTTATTCTCTGAAGATTTAAATATTATTTTGGAAATTTAGAGGATACTTTAGGCCGGGGTAAGATTTAATTAACTTTAATAGATTTTCATGTTCTCTTTTTATCAAAGTAAGTATTCTTATATGATGAAGATCAGAATTAAAGCTTGGCACCAAATTTCTTCTGCCTTAATAGCAATCTCTTCATAAATTTCTATCACTTGTAGTTTGTAAATATCTAATCTCTCTTTTTGTATCCTAATTCAATTATAGAACAGTAATATATCACCACGTGTTGGTAGAACAATACAGCTCAGCTTTTTTGGACTGCCAATAATGAGACATTTAACCTAGTTTCTAGTCTGAGACCGCAAACAAAAAAAATGAAACCGCTAATGGATTGCGCACAGCGAACATCAGCTGATGAAGTACACTCAAACTGAAAAGTCGAATTATCACGTGCTACGGTTGCCGCCAAATTTTTCCAATTTTATTGACCCCATGCTGATATCTCTTGGGACATTTCACGCTTAAAATGACTTATCAAAACCAATGTAATTATAAATAATTGCCACCAATACTATATTGATAAAATATCTGAAAAAATGTATAAACTGTAACATTTTGAGGCTCTTCCTGGGAATGAAGGAAATGCAAAAATTCAGTGATATGTTAGTCAATAGACAACTTTTGCACCTAGTGCTATTTGATAGGACAACTCTTGACTTTTTTACTAACGTGATGAAATATTTGAAAATTTGTATAAAAAGTAAAACTTTGAGGCTCTTGCGCGAAATGAAGATGACATGCAAAAATTCTGTAAAGATTCAGCAGTGATGTGTTAGTCTATAGACAACTTTTGCCACTTAGGCCTATTAGATAGACAACTTTTGATTTTTCGCTCCACTCTAATCTTCAGTTATATAACAGGCTAAAATAGAGGACAAAGTAGGAAGTTACTTATTCTTACCAAGTAAAATCTAATTTGTAAAAAGTTACAAGTAACAATTTACTGCACACAATATCATGCATAACACTTCAGTAAACCTTAACATTTTAAACAAGCGGCATCAAAAAGTTAAGAGCATTTTTTACATGCTTCAAATTTACCAATAATATAAAAAGTGAAATAATGACCTTTAATAATTTCGCAATCTTTCGCGAATTGTTACTCTTCCCCAAATACATAAAAAGAAATTTCCTCTTTCCGCGGTTATTTTAATTCCCGCAGTTTCGGTTTGGGCTATCTGGAAGCAGACAGTAAAACGGGGAACATGGATTTAATGATTAGCAACTAAATGCGGAACGCACTCCTCGGGGACTTTTAAACGCGAAATTTCCAGAGATCATCGAAACATTTCATTTTCGAGAAGAAACGCGCAATCCTGGAAATCCATTTTAAAATGTGAAGTGGGTAAAGTGGGTTCCACTTATATTCGGATTAAGCATTTTTTTGCTAGGTTTTCGATTATTTTAAAATTCTTGGACGAGAAAAAAGATGAACGTTGTTTTGCATTTTTTTAATTCTTTTGCAAATTGTGAAAACAGAATAATAAAAATTTTAAAAACTACTTATGCCAATGTTTAATGTCATCTTGTTAATATTAGACAATGCTTACCTTGAATCAATTTTAAATGTTTATTACACATGTTATAGTATGGGTATACACATTTTATTTGCATTGATATAAATTGAGGTATATTACTCGGTTTGTACAATATGATATAAATAAACATTTATTCTTTTGTAAAAAAATTGATTTTTTGCTGATTTAAGATAACTCTGTTGTTGGTACGGCCCTTTGACGGTGTAAGTCTTAGTTTAAATTAGTCAAAAACGGGCACTACTGCACTCAAATGGAATCTTTGGTGTATTGATGTGGCATGAAATTAAGAATTTATAACAACATACATTTATTAACATTAAACATAATCGAAACAACGAAATTGGAGAAAACAGCAAGGTAATCATTACTCTATAGCAGTCACTAGATGCTAAAAGGCACAGAGATAAAAAAAGAAAGTATCGCTTTTCATTACGAATGTTCTTTCACTATTCTTAATACATTCGTCAGATAATGTTTCGCCAGATACCCCACAAAGTCATGCTTAAACATATTCACATGAGCAAGAAGATAAGCAATCTAACAATAAGTTAACTAGATGCAATGGAATTCTTTGGTGACAGAAGAAATGCCAGAAGACATTCTTACTATCTAATCCAAAGCAATCAGAATGTTGTTGCATCCAATAAGGTACAAGGAGCTAGAACAGCTGGTATTTAGATAGATGACGCCGCATTTTACACACATTTTACGCAAACCTGCGGAGAACAAGATTTTGCAAACATGTTACTGAAGCGAGCTGAGCTGGATTAGTTCAAAAACACTTCATGAGGAAATGAAAGTCTGCTATTGCTTGTTTTCCAGGACAATTGTTGTTATTTTGATCAGATAAATTTACCTTTGTTTTGTATAGTAATCGAACTTAAGAAATGAAATGCACTGCTGAACCTGTTAGGATTTTAATGCTCCACAATAAAATACGATTCATTTAATCAAAACATTTACTCTTAATTTAAAAACATTTATAGTTCGGGGATTTTCAATCTTCTTTGATAGTATGGGATTCAATTTGTCAAAACATTTATAGTAAGGCCATTTGTTATCCTTTCAAAACTCATGTACATCTCTTGTTTTAATCCGTTCTTCGTTTTTTCTCCTCTCTCTTTCATTCTGATTTTTTTAGGTTCAGGTCAACATGCCCCCAAAAAACAGGGAATTAGAGTGGACTAGATTCAGGAGAATATGGACTTCTCTATTCTTGCAATAAGAGAAGCTAAGTGTCGCCCTTCGACTGGGAGCCAAAAGTAGACACTCCAAGGAGTACATTTCTGATCTAACGGACTGAAAATAAAATGACAAATACGAGAATCTCTACACTTTACAAGAATCTGAATGTATTGAAAAATCTGAATTTATAAATCGGATATCATACCGCATCAACCATGATCAACGCAACACTCAAAATATTGCAAAGAGAATAACATGAAAAATACAGCGTGTTCATAAATTATTGCAGCCATTTCAAAAATTATTTTAAAAAACTAATAATATTGCAACTACAGATTTTTTTAAAAATGAGAACGCATTTAGAAAGTTTTTTTCAGATAGATAATACACCTTTACAGCTGTCTAGGTGGTCTTAAATTATAGAATATTTCCCATTTTTGAGAGCAATTATCTACGAAACTATTAAAGGTAGAAGAAAAATTAAAAGCACGTATTTGTAGGGGATGTTACGCTCTTTAATTTGTTAAATGGATTCTAATTCGGAAACTGGACAGTTTTTGAGATATTCAAGAAAAACTGAAAAAAGGAAAATATAAAACGCGCATCGGCTTCTGCTAATCGGTAGCCATTTCGTATGGAAATCTCTCGCTGTAACAAATTTAGAAGCCCGTAATGGTGAGCTACCTATCTGAAAAAAAACTTTTTTATTTGCTCTCTCATTTTAAAAAAATGCAGTTGTAACATTATTAGTTTTTTTTATTATTAATTTTTGAAATGGGTCCAATATTTTATGATCACCTTGTATTTTCAGGAAGAAAGTTTCGGGAAGGTATTGACTCAGAGGGTTCTTGGATCCACACTCGGAAGTATGTAGTTCAATCAAAAAGTTAGTTTCACTCTTTCGCAAAAATTCTTGGTTAAAGAATACTTAGTTTAAACTTTTTGGCAACACTACAAACATTTATCTGTAGCAAGTGGCTTGGATCCGGCAGTTTCAGTTTGCATGCTAAGCCTTGAACCTGTCTCGTCAGCTCCAAGTGGAGTCCAAATTGGAAATGCCTGCAGTAATTAGCTTTTTGGGGCAAAAAGATGTAAATGCACTTACTTTATCAGCTGTTCCACGAATATATGTGAAAACCCAATAACGCGTCAAGCTATCGCAAAGTGATGCAACATATACGAGAACGGACGTGCCGAAGCTGCTCGTGCGCAGTTATTGCTGCCATATATCCATGCAAATATATCCATGCGCGTGGAGAGAGCGGATTCGCAACAAGACATACTATGAGGAAAGATCATCAATTTCGACAAATGATGAGATCGTTGCTCTCGTCAATAAACGCTTTCATGCAAACAGAAGCGTAACGATAGACGAAATCGCAAATGAACTGGATAGTTAATATGGAAGTGTGCATAAGATTATTACAGTATATCGTGAATTCTATAAAGTTCATGCTAACCCGTTAACGCCCAGCGTCCTATTTGTAGGACAGTTACATTTCCCTTCCGTGTCTGAACCCAATGCATTCCATTGTTTCTTTTTTGCTTTGTCTATGAAGGCAATAGGTATTACCAAACTCCTAAACAGTTTTCAGCAGGTATATACTACTAATTAGCCAGCTTTTGAAGTAAAAACTTCGTCGTTTTGAAATTTGTTTGATTTTTCATTTAATTTATTTTTGAGGTAATGCAAGGAATTAGCAAGCTATTTTTAGTTTTGATATTTTGCTGTATTTCAAAATTCTTTAATATTGATGTAAGAAAAAGTTTATAAATTTTTTTTTTTTTTTGCCATATTATTTATTTTTTTCTAAAATAAGAAAAAGAAAACAAAAATGATTTTTTTTCCTCCGATTTCAATTTTACTTCAATGTTAACTTAGTCTCGGTGTTTGAAACGCAATTTGATAGAAATTTATTGAAATCTATGCTTTGAATTAATTTGGGAGTTCAACAGCTTCATCCCAACAACGGTTATTGCACGTTGGACGGAAATTCTTCGCAGAAGTCACAGAGAAACTTGTGCCACGTCTCAATAAATGTTTATATGAAGGAGGTAACTACATCGAAAACTAGCTTTTATGGAACTTTAGTGTACATATACTATCATTGAAATATTTATATACTTTTTAGTATTATCAAGCAGTGCAACCAACTTTTTGACTGAACCTTATAGTTTGATGGGGAAGCTAAAAGATGAATCCTGGAAGGACAATGCAGCTGAAGAAAGCTCCTATGAACCCACATTTCGCAGGACTGAGAGAAGTCTTTGTTAAATATAGGACCAGAATCTGAAGAAAAGCATTGCAGAATTGTTACAACAGAGATTTGGCTCTATTTAATATGTGAAATGGAAGATGATTTGGATATCTCATTCTTGGGATTTGTGGATACACGAATCATGTGTGCGCCTTACGAAGCACGATTAAACCCTTTTCACATGTCCAGATTGCGACTTTTGAGCAGTCCTGAGATTTTTATGCGAATTTTTTTTTTTTCTTTGAAATCAGGCAATGGTTTTAAACCTTTTGTCCGTTTTAATAATTGTCAACATTTTAGAATGTTTTTTTATATTTAAAAAATATTTTCATTTACTTTTTTAATATTTCAAATAGAAGCGAATAAATTCTGGTCATGAAATAATGAAATTGTGTCTTTTTGTCATTGCTTTTTTGTTTAAGTGAAGTAAAACTTACCTAGCCTAAGATTTATTCTGAAAAATAAGAAAGCTGTCGAATTTTCTTCACTAGTCAAATTATGTTCTTTGAAAAGTGTTTTTCGAAGTTTTAAATTTCAAAGTGAAAATGAAAATTATTTACCCTATTCATTGTCCATGTAATAGCTTTTTTTATTTTTCAAATTTACCATAACCACCAACATTTTTGTTGGAAACAAGACATTATTTCCTTATTTTTTAGATTCATTATATATAGAAGTTCAGTAAAGTTTTCGCCAGTTATAAATTTATTAAAAACTTAATTATAAATTTAGTATAATAAGAATAATACTATTATATCTAAAATTCAGACTGAAAGCAAAACTTCCCTGTTAACTTTACCCTTCAGAATTATCTAATTAAACGGAAAGAAAAACAATACCGTTAAACTTCTATAGTTTCTAAAAAGTAAAAGTGAAAGATATGAATATTAACTCTTGCAATAAAATCGTATTATGTTTATTATTATAATTAATTTAAAAATTATAATGTTTTCATTTATTCACCTATTGGGCTAAGATATCAAAAGGGTTTTATGAATATTAATACCAAGAGAACCTTTTATACCCCTAAGTAAATATAATAGTTTTAGGATTATTAGCATAAATCAAAAGATTGCATTTCAAATATTAAATATCTTCTTTAAGCTCTAAATATCCTCTTTTATGATTATTATTACCAAGAGAAATTTTAATAGCCCTACATAAATATAACAATTATAGGATTGTAAACATAATTCAAAGAATGCATTTAAAATATTAAATATCTTTAAACTCTCAAAATAAGATCAATAATTTTTCATCACTATGCTCCAAAAGAGAAAAGAATTTCATAGTTATGGATAATAGGGTGGATCGAAAATTCAAAGTGTGGATAGAATAATCGGTGTAGGGTGCAAAAGTTGTCTTTTAAGTGTACTAGCATACATGCAAAATTTTTCAACTTTGTTTAATTTCTTCGGGTGCCCCACGACAATGAAATATTTGCAAAAAAACGATTTTTATGCAAATTTTTTATCAAAAATTAAAAATAAAAAATGAGTTAAAGAAACGATTTTACAGAGAAAAACGTATAAGAGAGAATGAAAAATTATTTATTTTTTATTATTAAATGAATAAAATTATTTTTGTTTATATAATATTATTCAGGGACCCACAACTATCTTTTATTCTTTTTTATATTTTATATTATAACACAATTTGACTTTATTTGGAAGACAAAGATAAACCACGCCACAATCTCGACTTTTATTAAACAAAAACACATTGCCACATGGGAAATTTGGCAAAAGCGTCCTTTTAGTCCTCCTCCCTTGTTGTTTGAATTAGTCAAAATCGTAAAAATGTCAATTTTTAACTGTTTTTGAGGCGCTTGGGCCACCAGAAGATATGAATGAATTTGAATAATAATGAAAACAATCGTAAACAAATATACCCTTAACAAAACTTTCTTTCCCGGCGCTAAAAGGAATTTTAAAAATATTTTTTTATATATAAATTTCCAAAAATGTCATTTTTAACTATTTTTGGGGCACTGGAAGATATGAATGGATTTCAATTAAAAAATATATGTAAGTTAATATACCTAAGACACAATTTCCCCACCCCGCGCCAAAAGTAATTTCAAAAAAAATGTAAATTTTCATAAAAATTTCAATTTTTAACTATTTTTGGGGTGCTTGGGGCACCGGAAGATTTAAATGGATTTCAATAAAAAAATTATATAAACTAATATATTTAAGACACAACTTTCACAGCTCGTGCCAAAAGCAATTTCCTCCCCAAAAATTTATCTTATACTTTTCGATCCACTCTAATGGATAATCTCCTCAATGAATGCACGAATATTGTTTTATTCACATATTTCTGTGAATTTTTACTCAACCTCAAACATATAGCATGAAATTCAAACAATTCCCAGAAAACCGTATTTGAACGTTCCTCTTTCTGATTTTTATTTGAATTCTTGTAGTTTCGTTTCGAGCTTTCGGAGAGAGGAAAAGTGGGAGTAAACTCAGAAGCGTGGTTTTAATGATGAACAACTAAAATCCGAAATATACTCCTCGGGGCACTTTTAAACACGAATTTTCCGGAGTTGCCCAAAATGTTTCCGTTCCCAGGAGAAGCGCGCAATCCAGGAAAACCATTCCAAAATGGGAAGTGGGTAGAGTGGGTTCCACTTATTTTCAGATTAAGTGTTTGTTTCTAGGTTTCAGATTTTTTAGAATGCTTAAATAAAAAATATAAAAGAAAATGTTTTATATTCTTTAGGATTTTAGTTTACCTATTTACCCTTGGTTAGTTTGAAGTTAAAAAGAAACTGTATGTTTTGGTATAGTTTACGACAAAATGTTTATAATAATACCATAGATTATTTATAGTGTAAATGAAGTTGTTTTATTTTATTCATGGCAAATTATCTTCAATGCATGTTTTATAAAAAAATGCAGCAAACATATAACATTTGTTTTCAATTAATACATTTTTTGATAGATTGAGTTTTTTTAATTAAAAAATCATAAAACTCTGTAAAACTTTCTTCGCAATATTTTATTAATTCAAAGAAATTTATTTACTCATTTTATCACAGATTTAATTTTATGGAATGGGAAAAATATTTTGTAACTTATATATTTTGATTGGCAATATTTTAGCATATTCGGCAAATGCATAATTTACATTTAACAACTCATTGATTATATAAAGTGAGGAATAATCAATCAAATTTGATCGAAGATACATTTTAAACAATTTTTTTAACCCAAGAAGTACAAAACGATAGTATTTTTTCAATGATTAAAATTTATTATTGAAGAACTTTTTAACTAAAACGTAAGGAAAAAAAATAATTCTTTACAGAAAATTTAATTTAAATGACATTTCTTTTTCGAAATTTTAGCATTTGTGGTGAGAGTAACTTAAAAATTTAGTAGAATTCCAATAGGAAGAAAAACAAGATTAATTTTTAATTATTTTATTAAAAACAATGAACAATAATATCTTCCTGTCGGAACTAATTTTTCATTTCTCTTATAACTACAGTAATTGTAACAAATATTTACAGTTCTTTTAAAGTTAGAGTATAAATCGAAAATTCTACGAAGAATTAAAGTAATGGCACGGAATTAAATATGATTTCTAATAAACCAGTGATTTCATAAAACAAAACATCAAGTAGGCGTTTTACTAACGCCTATAATTAATGCTAGTTAATTACTGAAAATTCTAATTTCAGAAGAATATTAAATCACTAAAGATCTGCCTAAACCTTAAAACTGCAAATTGCCTTAAATTCTTAGATGAGTATATTTTATTTCATGTCATAAGAAATTATGTTCTTTAAAAATTTTATAACACAGTTATATAACCGCCTAGAACAGAATCAGTGGAATTATCAACACTAATTCGCTGCATTTCAACAATACAGTTAAACTTGAGAAGGAGAAAGTGTTAAAATGTATAGTTAATACTCGAAGGCTTGTTCGAGCTAAACTATTCGATATACATCTTGTTAAAATTTGAGACAATATTCATTGTTTATGGGAATACAAAATATCTTTACAGAAAACTCATAGTTTAATAACTGTATTTTACCAATGATAATTTTATAAAATAAAGTCACGCCACCCGGTTTCAGTCCAATAATGGGGTAATCGATAACCCCATGTAAGTTTCATGGGAAATTAGGAAAACTAGAACTTCATTACAAAATTGGCAATGTTTTTTTTAATTTTATACTAGCAGTACGCGAAAGGCGTTGCCCGTGGCATAATGACTTTAACAAAATAAAAAAATGCCCTGAATGACATAAAATAAAATTTTAAAAACGAAATAAAAACATGGAGGGCGTGAATTTATGCTTCTGCATGGGCCGTGCACTATCTGCTTTGTTATAGTGCAAAAAACATTGGGTCTCCTTGTGGGGGATTAGAGACTTCTGCACTAATAAAGTCATCCGCTCTGTGAATGTGTAATGAGTCTTTGAGACACATGAGAATGTGGGTGGGCATGAGGAAGTCCTCACTTCTGCCACTCTATCGCATACATATGACACTTAACTTCTCCAAAAATCTTTGCCTTTGTAAGAAGCTCCATGAGTGGTTTATTTCTATGCTTTTGATGAAAGACTCTTGCCAACAAATCATGACGATTCTGTGGTATTTTGCCACAAAAATAGTTCTTGCTGTATCTCCGTCCAGGTGACTATTTTTTAATTCAGTAAATTACGTTAGAAATTCAAAACAAACACCACTAAAACGATAATTGTTTGCTCTATCTAATGGAGCGTCGATTGTTTTCCTATGATCATTATTTCTCATGGATCTTCCAAAATCGTGCGAAAAATCACTCAAAAGCATAAAAAATAATAAATAAAAAATTTTCTATATTAAATTTTAAAATTAGGGCTTCGAGGTGCATGAGTCACAATTATGATTGCCGGTGTGCTAAATTTCAAGGCTTGAAGTGCAATATTTTTCGTCTAAACATCAGACTCGTACAGACACACAGAGAGAGAGAGAGAGAGAGAAAAACATTGCCTTTTATAAGTATACTCAATGTCTCATGGAGCTTTTTTTAACAAATTCCAGAAAATCTTGGTGAAATAAAACATGAGCGTTCAACGATAAAAGAGAAACACTTAATTAAATATTTTATTAAACAATGAAAACGGTTTGAATTGCGTTGCAACAATGAAAAATATTGCTGTAAATTATACCAAAAAGAATTTTAAAAAATTATTAAAATTAGAAAAAATATCGTGAGCCAACTTTTTCGTTTAAAACAAACTTTTAGACGTTTAAAATAAACTTCATTAGAATTTAAATTGTTTGTTATTTCTTACGGTGTATCTATTTTCTTGCAACGATTATTAGAAAAAAATGCAATGGACAAATGAGTATGAAAAATAACTCAAAATACCACAAAATATAAAATAAAACATTTTCTTGATTTAATTTTGAAAATCTGGTTTCGAGGTGCATTGAGTCACAATTAGTACTATGTTTTGTCAAACTTCAGGGCTGTATGTGCAATATTTTACGTCTAAACATCGCACACACGCACGCACGCACACACACACGCACACACACACACACACGCACGCATACATTGCCTTTTATACAGAGGGAGATTACAGTTTAGGAATATTAGTTACAAAATTCACATACAAAGTAGTTGTATTCTTCCTCTGCGCCACTGCAGCTTTTGTCATTCCTGCTAAATGGTTTGTACATTGTATCCATCCTCCTCATTTGTTTAAATTAGAAAATGAATGATTAATATATATATATATATATATATATAACACCACTTCATGTCCCTGTATCTGGAATCCTAATGATTTTTTGTAGGCTTAAATGGCCATGAAGTGGAAGCATACCAGAAGAAAAAATGAAGAAAGCAATTTAGCAACCTAAAGAAAAAGAAAAAAATTGAAATAAATGAAATCGCTAAAACAAGGAAACTTCAATAATAGCAGAAGTAGCATAGTATCGCTAAAAGAGTCTCTATCAGTAGAAGAGTCCATCATATCACTGTAAACACTTTCTTGATGGTGTTTTTATTATTACTGAACTTCTTACTTAAGATTACAATATAAACGATCAACGTCTGATTTGTTTTTATCGTCTTCATCAGAAGAATTATCAATACTGTCTGGCCTCTTCTTGCGCCACTTGGCGTACCCGATTTCACCCCGAGTGCAGCCTTTATAAAGAACGAAATAGAACCGCATAACGATTGTGGACTAAACTCTTATTCTTTGATAGTATATGGATCCTTAGTAAACATATAATAAGCTGGACTAAATATACTTTTATAACTGAAATCATAATTAAATAAGGATATTTGAAAAACGAAAGAACATTAGAGAGTTGATATCTAAACATCGCACGCACACACACCCATACGGTGAATTCGACAGCAAAAACACGGCCACAGCGTCCATTTTTTCTTCATGACTAGTGAAGTGTAATTCAGAATCTACCCGCTATAAAGGAGAATAGCGCCAGAATCAAGGTATCCTGTTTCACCCCTGTACCAGTTTCACCCTACTCTCTCCTATAAGAAACAATCAGAAATACAGCACGCTACATCACAGAAAAAGGTCCAGAACAGAGAAAAAATATTGAAATTTATTGTTGAAACCTTAGAGAAAAAAGTAACTTTATCAAATAGAATTGTAAACAAATCAAGTTTCTCCCAAGAACAGGATTCAAACATTCCTTTTGAAGAATTATTTTTCAAATCATTTTCCTGTTTCACTATCAAGTAGGAAAATTAATGCCCGCTTTATTGCCCTATGGATAATAGTTATCTAAAATCATTCCGTTTGATAAATGGATATTTCATTATTTTAAGATACAGATTACAAAAAAGTCCTCAAAACAGAAGATAGGAAATGTGTAACGCAGTTATTAGGTATTTTAAATTTTTAATTTCACCATTTCAGTAATTAAAAGTCCTTTAATCGCTTATAAAATAGAAAAGTAAATCGCAGAGTGAAAATAGCTGAATAATAAATAGCGTGATAATGATGAGAAGTTTATTGTTAAGAAATATCCTATTACTTGGCGGATAAAATCATTTTTTAACTTTATTTTATTCAATTTCATATAACAGTTTCTTTATCAACGGTGTATGAAAGAAAAAAAGACTTGCTTTGATTAGTCCATTCTTTTATTGATAAGGAGTTATCTTTCATCTATCGCTGATAATTTTCTTTTTGTTTTATGAAATAACTGAAAATAACCTCAAGACTTCTCTTTTTGATTAAACTTCAAATTCAGTAGACTTAATTTTTAACATTAACATTATTTAACAGCAATATTTTATGAATGTACTCAAAATGCCTGGTTATTTTTTTGTAATAGCGCTTTAATTAATAAGATAGTCTTAGCATTTTCACCTTTGTGGTTCCATGTTTATAAAACAGATAAATCAAATTACATATAGAAGCAATTTTACTTTTTCTTACTGATACTATTAGAAAACTGTATAAACAATAAAATACCTGACAAAGATAGGTGAATAGATTTAATTTTTTGGTTTGAAAATGGTAGCAAAGTAAATAAAAGCAAGAATTTAATGATTTTCATCAAAATAAATGTCTATGCATTTTCCTTTTTTAGAATGCAGTATAAATGTTATATATTTAATTATGGATTCGATTTTAAGGTCCATATCCCCTTCAGTTTCAAGAAATATTATTATCATGAATTGACGCCATCAGCTTCAAAAGATTGTTTTTTTAAGCTGATGGCTTTAATTGAAATTTTGATATTTTAGATTTATACTCTTCTCTCTAACAACGAGATAGGACTTAAGCATTTATGAAAATTTTCAAAACTCTGGATAATCAGAAAACTGTCGAAATTTTAATTATAATATTTTACACATTTATTGGAACAGTCTTAGTTTAAAGATGCAATGTGAATAACTCCGAAAATAACTTTTCCATAGGTATTTTCTCAAGTTTACGGGTGACCAATATATCACTTAATCAGTAATTTATTTGTAAATCGCAAATGCTTGTAAAATTGCAGAAATTTACAAAATGCACTTTTTATGCATTCAACTTTTTAGTTTTAACAGCAAATAAACAAGAGGCTTCCAGTTATATTTAGAAAAATTCTGTCATTAGAAGAATTAGTAAAAAGTTCCATAAATAATTCACGTAGAGATCAGATCAGATCTAATCTCTATGTATCCTAGAAAAACAGTTACTTTCATCATTAGTTTTACTTAGTTATATTATCCTACCGACATGTAGCAACAATATGGAAATTTCAGGACAAATGACAAAATATTTAAACCGGCCGGATGACGATGTCGACACATGGCAGGTGTCCAAATTTCCAAACTTATACACCACACCAGCGGAAGAAAATCTGATTTCGGAGTCAGATTTATCGTGATACGGAACCATATATACTGATAATATTTGGTGAACCTGGGTTTCGAAGATGCAACCTCCTGGTTCCATAGCCGAGACGTTACCACACAGCCGCCATGGCTCTATTTCATTCATGAGAACACATTCAACTAAATGAGTTTCCTGAAAGCAACATTACCTTTTATTTCGCTAATTTTTTAAGTTTATTTATCAATAAAAGAAATGTTAATATTTCTTGGAAACACAATATTAAGTTTACTGAAATAAAGTAATGTTTCTAACAAATATAAAACATAAAATGGACTCACATTCATTATTTCTTAAATCTTATTCTTATGACTTAGGGCTAATACCCTTAGATGTGAATGAATGAAAAACACAATATAACTCTCAACAGCATTTCCCGTCACAAACTTTTTTCTGCAGGAAACGAAAACAAGACAAGTAAGCCCAAGGGATGTATAAGATCAAGAGCCACGAAGGCTAAATGGAGTTCTTATTTTGTAACGTCTTTTACTTCCAAGATTTGGGGCAAAACAAAGGAATTGTGAGTGGGAACAGAAAAGTTAATAACTTGGTTGGAAACAGATGGTCTTTAATCACGTTTGTTTCTGCCCCGACCGATTACATTGTCAACATTAAGAACCAATGACTCGATAGACATGAGGGACTGGAGAGTGTTTTTTTCCAGGTTTTTGGCCTTGAGATGTACTTCTTTGATCGATAGGGCATTTCGGGGGAATGTTTGTGACTTCCCGAGAAACAGAAAACAATTCATGGCGGGTTTTTTTCCCCGGCTTTGTGGAGTTTATTTCTAGGGTGAATAGCTTGATAGCGAAGTTTCTTCATTATTTCTGCTTTTCCTAGGATGAAAAATGTGGGCCACAATTCCGAATTCTTTTATTTATTTATGTGTTTTTTTTATTTGATTCGTTATGGATGAAGTAAAATGTATATTTTATTTAAAAGATTTGTAAAAGTTTGAAAACTGAACGAATGAATGCATTGTTTGATGAAAAAATTTATCAATAAGATACTTGACTGATGAATGAAAATAAACATATTTATAATTCACATAATAATTCTAGATGTTTATTTTCTAGCTTTCCTTTGACTATACATATTCATTTCTGTTGATACGTGTTTTTTTCAAATCATATGGATGTCGTAAAAATAGCATACATTTTAATCAAAAAATCACGCACAGGTATAATCATGTATAAATTTTAGGAAACAATGAAAAGAGAGCGATATTTATATAAATTAGAATTTGAAAGTATAAAATATATTTTATCTGAAAGTGTTTTTTGAAAGTTTCAAAACATAAAGAATGAATGAATTTCCATAAAAAAATAAAGCATTTTAACATTCAGATACTTCGGATCGTTAAAAAAAGACTTAAATGTAGTCAGATCTCATACGATCCTTAGAAACATTTATTTCCTCGTATTTCTTTGACAGCATACGTTTATTTCTCCTTTTAAGTGCGTTGTCAACATGTATTCATCTTAATTTAACGTATTCTTTGATGAAAATGTCATACACTAAAATGCTATAAAACAATGAAACCAAGGCATCGGTCCTTTAAATCAGAAAATATTAGGAAATACATATTATTTGTAAAAGTAAATATCGGATGCAACTACATAGATTGTTCTAACCATCGTTCTTTCCTGCAAGTGTCACTGTATCCATTTACCTTATTCGATCGGAAAGAAAGAAAATAAAAATTATTTTTCGGCTGATGGAGAAATATACATATTATGAGCAGTACTAGAATCTTGAAGTTTATTATTATTTTGCAAATCGTTAAGATCAAAGTTTAAACACTCCATCTTGCAGCACTTGTGATAGTGTCAAATTCTTTCTTTTTAAATAATAAATTGTCAATCAACGCATTTTTTGTATGCTTTATCTTTCAATGTTTGTTACTCTTTTTATTATGGTACATCCAGGACTTCCCATGGATGGAAAGTCAGATAGTTTGTTCTGAGTCAAAACGAAATGTTAAGATAGCTTAACGATTAATGAAGTCGTACCATCCGAAAACAACTAATCTGTGGAGATAATCGTAATGAGAACTAATTTTCAAGTGCCAAAGCGTCTTATTGAAGTTAGATCTTATGAAGAAATGTCTTATGAAGAAAACAACTAATCTGTGGAAATAATCGTAATGAGAACTAATTTTCAAGTGGCAAAGCGTCTTATTGAAGTTAATAACAGTCCTTAGTTTCAATTACTTTGACGCACCACGAGTTCGTGTATGAGAAGAATGCCGGATAAGTAAGCGAGTTCTCTCTCCTGGTCGTGCATAAAAAAAGGATGGTGTGACTCTTAGTGCCATCTCCGATGACGGGTCTTACTCTTATTTTTGGGGTCGCTGCATGATCCTCTCGCAATAGGGGCTTTTATGCGTGGGCCACATTGCCCAATGTCGCCCGGTTGTTCATTTGTTCCCGTGTGGCTTAGCGTTGGTTGGTGTGATTATTTGTGATATGGTCTATGGAATCAATTCATGTAACGGCACATGACAAATTTCGCATTTTTAGTAGTGCTTAAACAGCTTACTTTAAGTATTTTATTGCCGGGTAATAGACGGCACATAAATTAGCGTTATCATTATTGAAATGTAGTTAAAATTAAATATTTAGAGAAATGTTTAAAAATCTAATTTACCAAGATTTCGGCAAAATTTTAACTGAAAAACACAATGTATTTCTAAAAAACCTTTAGATTAACCGCAAACCATTTCCCTATCTTTGTTTACTATAGAATTTGACATTTGCTCATTATCATCATTTAATTATCAGCCAGTGAATGCTATCCAGCTTAAATCTGTAACATGAATCATATATAATTCTATACTCAACTATATCTGCCCTAAAGCTCTTAATCCTATTCTAACTAGGTAGAAACGTACACATAATCTATCACACTCCTATTATCATGATTTGATATACGATTGTTACAATGCCGCTTAAATTTGATTGAAGCCTCACCACATTTCAAATGTTTTAAAAATTTCCAGGATTATTTCAATTTTACTTTACATTGAATTACTCACTTATATCCGACATTTGCAAAAATTTAAATATACAATTGCATTAAGAAAAAACTGATTTACGTACATTTAAACTTAAATTCTGAAATCAAGAAAGATATTCATTTTTCTTGACTACATCTATTGCACATTTTATAATTCATATATTCTAAAACAGAATCCTATAATATTGTTAAGATTCCGTAATTATAATGAAACTGAGTAGGCAGTTATATGTTATCTGTAATATTGTACAGAACTGAAGGTTATTTCGAAATTGCAAGTCGATAGAGTGCAGTTTTCTCTATTCATCTCAATCAAAAGAACTAATTTCCAATTTAAATATTCATTTCAGTCAGTCTGTGATTTAAAATTTATTTGCAACAATTGAAGCCAGACGTTTCAAAGGACGATAAAGTATTTAATTAAAAGTAAATGTTGTTTGAAAATATCCCATTACTTCTATCTGTTTAATTTTTTAAATCCTACATGTAAATTACAGCTAGATTAATTAATTCAGACTATAAAATATTATATTGTTACAAAGCTATCAAGTTGTTTCCCTGAGATGCTAATCTTCGTAACAAACTTGGCGATAAATTTGGCGACCATTTTGGCTACTTGGCGGCAAAGTTGACGACTTTGGCGACAAAAGGAATTTTCTAGAAAGACCTCGAACTGTCAACCTATTTCTACCGGCTTCATGAACTTCCTGGTGATTACGCCGCTTCCTACGTAATGAAGTCACTTCGTGTTGAAAAAGTAAAAATGCAAGCTCTCAAGCCAAGAACAGTGAGTTGGAATTTGATCAGCAAGTAGGCTGGTGAACTGATAAGAAACTTTGTTGTGTTGTGTTAAGATTTATTAGTAATCTCTGTTCTGAATTTTTACGAGTGCTACTTTATTACTTGCGCTACGTTTCTGCTCATAGAATATTTGAAAAATAAAGAGCTTTATTTTTTAATCCTGCTTATTGGACTACCTTCACGTACACCCACACGACAATTTCGTAACAATATTTATTTAAATTAACTGCCTTCTTCATAACTTTAACTTCTGTAACTTCATATTCTTCCAGGCGCTTTATTCACAAAAATGCAACTAACTAGCAGATCATCTGTAGAAAAGAACTTTTCAGGAATTCTAAAGACAAAGCGTATGAAGATTATTTGTATTGTAACATAAGAGGACTCCCACTCACTCTGTTGAAAAGGTACAGCATTCTATGCTATTGAATAAAATCATTTAAGAAATTTTCCAAATGATAGCATCTGAACATAAGACTGGAAAATAGATCCTTCTTCTCCGAACATTTCTAAATCAAAGGCTTAATTTTTTAAATGCCAAGTTTAATACTGCATAGATTCATACTGGATAGATTCGACGATATTTTTTTGGAGTGCCTGAAAAAAAAGAGACTCCTTGGGAGAGTAGAAATATTGCGCATGATATAAAGAAGTAATTGTTGACGGAAGTTTCAAGGGGAAACGCTAATGACGCTTAAGGAAATCAGATGTAATATTAAAAAATATATAATAATTGGTAACGTATATATATGGAAACACTATTCATCTTAAGCGATCGGCTTGTTCGGTGACAATATTGATTTTGTTTAATTTCAGTTGAATCACGTACATATAATTTCATATTACCATAACAAAGTAATTTAAAATTTCAAAGTGTTACAGATATTTAATAAGTGTTTTTTAGTATCTTTGCGCTTGTACATTGTAAAAAAACCCGTAAAATTTACGGTTTTAAACTGGCAGCTGGGTTGGTTGTGCAAAACCGTAAAAGATACGAAGTAAATCCGTACGCACAACGATTTTTTACCATACAAGAACAAGTTTTTTCCGTAAAAGTTGCGAGGTAAATCCGCAGTCACAACGGTTTTTTCTCCTTCTGTTCAAATTGCGTTGAAACGTCCTGGTGTAAGTGACGTCATTTTTCCAACTGAGAGATTTTCATCATTTCTGGAATGCCAATTAATTAGAAATCTTAATAAGTCAAGGCTTAATTATTAATTTGAATTAGTTTAAGTAATCTAATTTTTAATTGAATTTACTTGGACGCTTTCGATGCAAGATGGTGACACAACTTCTAACTCCGCCGAGCCGGGGACCGAACCCGCGTTCATAGAGTTGGCAGGCAGTCGCTCTAACCAATATACCACCAGAGACATCAAACAATACGGTAAAAATAATCTATTTGACTTTTAAAGTCACTATAGCTCTAGTGGCACCACCTAGTGGTGTAAAAATCAACTATTGCCAGAATAAGTGTTTTAAGGTTAGATTTTCTGAGTGACAACAGGTTACTGCTACATGTCTAAATAGTTAGACCATGCCCTGTTTAATATAATATTTCATTATTTCTTTGTTTTAAACAAAAAGTTTTTTTAATGTTTCAGTTTTCCTACTAAACGATACATGTTTCATATGGAAAACGGTTGATTCTGAATCGAATGAAATTAAGTTTTTTTCCACAAAATGTTAAAAGCTACATTATTCTTCAAACTTCTAAGCTTTTTTCGAAAATTAGAGAAAGCATTAGTGGTGATATATTTTTTCTTCCTAAATTATTTCTTTCTTTTTTTGTTCATGCCTAATTAAAGTCAATACATTCACTTATTCCACTATAGCGGAGATGGGACCCTATTAAAAACATGAAATGAATGCAATAAAATTACATTTAAGAAAAGGAAAAGTTATCGCACGGAAAGCAATGCCGTATGACGAAAAACATAATTTGAACTGACGGTTTTAAACCGTTTATGGCTGGAGAGGAAAACGGTTAAAAACCGTTTTGTCAACAAAACAGCTTTAAACCGTCAAATATACGGAAAAAGTTCGGAAAAAAACGGATAGTTTTTACAGTGTACTGTTTATTGTGTACATGAACGTCCCTAATGGAGTCAAATAGATATCCATGTTATTTAACTGCACATTGTCAGAGCCAACTTCACCTTCCTATTCCTCATCCAACATATGTATTTGATTTTAACATTAAAATTTCGCGACTCATTTACATCCAGCAGCATGTTAGCTGAATTAAAACATGCCAATTAAAAGAACAAAAGATCAGCAATCACAATTTTTAAGCTTACTGGACATATTACCTCATATACGTAGTATCTTAGAGGATTTTTTTACAGATTTCCCAGAAAAACTGATGAATAAAAAAAAAGAGAAATCCACTACGATATTACCTCAGCTTTAAACAATGCAAGTAAATATTTGTAGAACAATTAAATAGGATTTATTTTCAATGAAAAATGGAAATGCACTGTAAATTATGCATAAAAATATTTTGAAGATTCATTAAAATTAGGAAAAAATTGGGCGATAGCTAAATTGGTATCATTATCATCATAATTGGTATCATTGGTATCATTATAATTAAAACTTAATGGTATGATTTTATTTTTTGAATTTAAGTTGATGCAAAATTGATTTTTGTGGGATAGTATTTCCATGACTTACCTATAGAAAACGCCGAAGTTTGCTTAATTTTTAATTAATTTAGTTTCTAATTGAAATTTTTTTTAAATCACTCTGAGGTGCACATTCCCTTCCTCCCTTATTTATTTATTATATTTGGGCCAAATACAAATACACTCGGTTTTAATGTGTGTCTTATTGAGTGCTAAAGATCCGCAGAGAGCTAACATTCGCTTTTTTTATTCGTAGAAATAAAGGAAGAGAGAAAGAAAAGAGTTTCGCAGTATACAAGATCAAGAAATATGCACACAAAAAGGAGCCATCATAAATCTGACACATAATGGCACTAAATTTTAAACAATACAAAGATATTAGCGACAAATCCACATGTATAGTAGAAAAGAAAAAAATATATTGGTAAAGACTAAGAAAAAAAATCACATTGTTAAAATTAATGCTCTAAAATTAATGCAAACTTAAACAACTCAGAACTTGAAGAATATTTTGTTTCGATTCCTGCTGCTTTTTCCCAATTGCATTTTTTTCATTTCTTAGTTTAGATTTAAATCATTTTTATTAAAAACAGATTATTTCCTCTCTGCAGTTTATCATTCCGTGATTACGTTATAGCAACATTTATATTATAAAAATCTGTAACTCCCCTTAATATTTATATTAAAGTCAGAAAATTGTCTAGCTTTGCATGTGATTTCATTTTCAAATCACATGTATACAAATAGAACAAATTATTTATCATATATTAACTGAAAACAAAAGAAAAAAATTTAAGGCCTTCTTTCAAAGTATGTTATTGTATTTCAGTGAAATTTTCATTACTTTATTTCCATTAATAATATAAAATGACCCCCGTTTTTTTTCCCTTTCATGCATGTCTCGGATCTCACGACGTATAGCTAAAAGAACAATTGTAGTTTTAATGAGCCTAGAAGTGTTCCAAATCGGTGTTTTATTATCCTATCCGTAAATCTATATAATTACATGAATGGTGTTGTCACGACGTCTTTGAAATCTTGAAGGACTGTGTTAATTGTTCTGTCTAGAAACTTCTACGTGTTCCTTTCTCAACTACAATTCAAGAATAGAATTTGTGATAATTGTTTCCATTCTGTCATTATGCATAACAATTCAATAAAAGGTAATTATAAATATTATTAGCATGATTACTTCTTTTGTATCACTTAATTCTATGTAAAGAAATGTAGTTTACTATTGTTTTACAACAGCTTCTCATTGACGCTAGATGCCAAAAGTATTGAGCTGACAACTGAGGACCAGACAGGATCTAATTACGCATTGTTCCTTTCGAGTCGAAAGAATTGACCTCAAATTGAACATCTTCAACAGTTTGTTCATATTCATTGAGATTTACTAGCATTTGCATGTATTGGGAAGTATTGAAAAATAATGAGCTTGGAGACGAAGCTTAAAGAAGCTAATAATACTTTATATTTCATTTCTTGTTTGAAATTTTAAATTAATCTAGAATATAGCATTATTGATACATAAAGTCACAAAAAATGCGTGTAACTATTCGAGAGATTCATTTAGAGGTTTAAAGATTCCAAAGAAATCTATTGCAGTTGTCAATAATTATTAAATAAAAACATTGCACAATTAATAAGTACATTGGTTTTTACAAATTATATATATATATATATATGTATATATAATATTAATAATAACCAATGTATAAGATGTCATAACATAATATTCAAAAAGAAGTTAACAAACATATCAATAATCCCTTGCAAAAACAATAATTTTTAACTAAACTATATCTAATTTTAATCTAATAATTTAAAATACTAAATATATGCCAAAAGAACATATGGAAAAGAATAAAGCGACTCTGAGTTTTTATTTAGGCATAATAAAGTAGGTCTGAGCTTTATCCAGGCATAATAAAGTGGCTCTGCCCTATTTGATCAGATTATTTTCGGCGCCTCTTAGCGGAGAAATAAGGAATCATTTTGTCAATCGAGAAATACAGTGTGATTTTTTTAAAACTGACAGTACTCAGAGGCTTCTGTAGCTCAATTTATCAGCTGAAATTTCACAAAATTTGGTAGGTGGACTATTGACGGTATGGGAATTGACATGTCGATTCTGTAATAAAAAAAAATCCTTCAGTCGCCGATAGGGGAAAATATGGCTCTGTTTTAGTCGAAACAACTGAAAATTAGGCAAATGAAAAACAAAGAAAAAAATTCAGTGCAAATCCGCTTTAATACAGCAAATAAACTGTCCCAAAGGGTTACCGAGATGAAATTGCAGTGCACCATATTTCTTTATTAATAAAATTACTTTCTAAGCGACGGCATGTGATGACTCTTCGATGTGATTCAATGTGACCCCCTTCTCGTAGACCACACTGTGCATCCTGTGAACAACATTCTCCATGTCCATTCTCCCAGGATCTAACCTCATGCGACTTTTTCCTGTGGGGTTATTTGAAGTCTAAGGTCTATCTTGGTGGGGTTCCGACGCTTACGACCTTAAAGGATAACATATTACGGACAGTGCTGAGCATTCCTGGCGATACGTTACATTCATCCGTCGAGAATGTTGTATAAAGAATGCAATACGTGGTCCACGAGAAGAGTGGTTACAATAAAAGAGGTCTTTTGCTATGATGCATTGTAATTTCATCTCTTTAATCCTTTGAAGCAGTACACTTGCTGTATTAAAGCGGTTTTGCACTGAAATTTCTTCTTTGTTTTTTATTTGCCTAATTCTCAATTGTTTAGACTAAAACAGCGCCACATTTTCCCCTACCGGCGACTTCCGTAACTACTTTTTATTGCAGAATCTTTTTTCTCGTCTCATCATCAGTCACCCCACCAAATTTGGCGGCATTTCGAGCTACAGAAGGCTCCGAGTACTATCAGTTTTAAAAAAAATCTCCCTATATACGAGGTGTCGTGAAGTTGAAAGATACGGAATTATAAAGAAGCATCTTTATAATGCACAAAGATAATTTTGCATGCACAAATTCTAAGAATAAAAGGCGTGCACCACTTGAGCAGCTAATAGATGCAGTATAGCAAATACTAACCTCTTGTGTCATCAAAAAATAACCTCCAAGTTCACCAAACCGTTTCAGATTTCCTCTTACGTAGCTACCTAGAAGAGCATGCGTATGAGATCCTTCCGACCACGTTGCAGGACCTTCGGCGAAAAATGTATTTTTCAACATGCCATCTAATATGCAGAAAAAAGTGGAGTGTGAGATCCATTCCAGAATCATGACTTATATTGTGATGGAATACCGACGGTAACTGTACCTGTTGTCAATTAGTGCCTCATTTGTGACGCATTTTCAGACATAGCACTGTTAGAAACTGTTCCATAACAGTTTATGTGGAACAACATCGTACGAATAATGTTTTTATTATCCTGAACGTGTAGTCTCTTTCCGCACCAGATCGATGCCTTTGCAACTAAATACCTTCGGGTTCTCCGTCAAGTTTTCAACCCTCGCACACTATTTGTTAGATAGCACTGTAAGCGACCACAACAGGTAGCGCGAAGACCGCTTTACCACACTTAGATACGGCTTTTATGGTTTATAGCAGTCTGTGTTTAGATGTCACGGGGATGATAAAGGACTTAAAGGACTCATTCATTAAGTACTCTCAATACATATATATATCACTCATCTACCAATCACGCAAATAAAAGCGAGTAGCAGGAATATGTTCAGTTTACTTGTAAATAGATATTTTTATTTGTATAAAATATAATTTGATTACATTGCTCTTTAATACGGGGGAAAATTCAATACAATGGATTTCATAAATTGATCAATCAGCCTCATGCAGAGCTGGAAGGTTTCGGCAACACATTTTTTCGAGCTCTTCTTAATTTCAAGAAGCACAACAATATCTTGCTCCAATAAAATTAGCATTGAAAAACATTTGGTCAATTTCATATAAAAGCTATGAATATTATTTCTGAAAGAAGAAAAGACAAAACGAAATTAAAATATAAATGGACCTATTAGCCATTACTTTAAAATGTATAATTATTACAAAAAATGTAAAGCTGCAAAGAATTAAATGCGTGATAATGTGGCTTACAAATACGAATGTGACAACATTCGTATAATTTTTTTCGCATTGTAAATGAATTCAGTGTAATCCACGATTGCGAACATCTTAAAAAGATATTATAATTTGAAAAATATTTTCTGCAAAAATAAACTTATACTCTTTTATGCTACCCCACTTTTTAAATGAAATTATAATTATTAAAGGCTGTACTTGGATCCTTGAGTCTTCTTTAGATCATGCAAAATTATCTTAGTGTTTAAAAAGTCAGTAACGTTATAATTCTTATATAGTCAATGGTTGCATCATTTTTTCCAGGGGGAGAATGTAGTAACTTCAAGATTATATCATGTATTTTTTTAAATACAGGATTAGTTTTATATTTTCAAATTTCTTCTCTAACGCCGTAATAAAAGAAAGAAAATCTAATAAAGCAGTACCCTTCTTACAAGTGGTTGCGAAAGAATGTTTCAATTTGGACAACGAACGGTTCGTTACATTGCGTACTTGACTTTTTTCTTGTGCATGTGTATAATTTTTCGGGCTTTTTATTTATCATTCTGTTTTTGCACATATTTGAATTTTAGAACAAGTTTCCGATGCCCTATAAAAAAAATTGTTTCGAAATTTCTATTGAGCAGAAATCGATAGGGGTTAAAATAGAAATATCACGTTCTAAAACAATTATCTTCTACTTAAAGTCAATAAAGCATTAAAATGCAAATTACATTAAATATTTTCTTCCGGAGGAAATCCTTTTGTGGCATGAAGCATGTGTCCATTAAAAAATTTCCAGGAAAGTTGCTTTATTTGGAAGTGTCTTCAGTATGATAACGAATTTATTCATCTTTACTCATGGGAGTATTGAGATCATTGAGTTTCATAACCAAATGTTCTTTGAAAACTCATAAAAACCACTCCGAGAATCATATCGTGATGTCAACAAGTTCGAAATGAAAATTTTCATAAAAATTTAGTCAACAATAGTATGATATTACCATAACAGAAAAAAGTGATAGCTTTTATTTATATCTTTATAATTATCCCCAGAAATTTTTAAAGGAAGTAGGTATGTAATGATTTACGGAGAGGATATATTGTGAACAGAGAGGATTAGAATAAGCATATCACTTAAATGGATGCTGAATTACAGGAGCATAAATGAATTAAATACTGAGACAGAATATTAAGGTAAATTCGTGAAAAATGTTATATTACCTTTTTAATTTATATCAAACATTTTGAAATTTTTTCATTTTCTTTCCTAAAAAAGTTGTTTATTTAAGAACACGGAATATTTTCTAATTTATTTCAGTAGGTCTTTCTTCGTATTTGCTTTTATGTTTACGATCCTCTAATTTCTGTGATTAATCTATATACAACGCTTAAAAAACGCTCATGTGAAATCAAAATAGGGCGGAATTCGTCAATCGCAGTTTGGCTACAGCTCGCAAGATTGGTTTGTTTACATCGGCAGGAAGTCCGAGATAAGACCACGATTTTTTAAGTTAAATAATTTGAACAAAATAAGTTTAAGTCTTGCAGTTTTGATTAGGCAAATGAATAAATGTCTTCTTAATATATCTTTTTTAGTTAAAAGGTTGAGAAATGGGATATTTCATCTTTCTATTACTCACATTTTCGGAGTTTTAACAAACATAAGTGACTAAGCAGAGAAAAATGTTAAACCTTTCTTGAGAAAATTGTAACTGCTGTGAGTCTGCACACATGTAGGAAGCTTCCTGAGCAAAATTTCGTATAAAAGAGTGCATGCTTATAATTTTTGTGAAAAAAGCAAAAATTTTGAAAAAAAATTATCTTATCAATTTTTTGAAGCTAAAAGTAAATAATTATTATGGATTTTAATTTTGAATAGTAATATGAACTCATTTTAAACTACTTTTATCCATAATATGACCTTTTCAGTCAGATGGTTATTAAATCGGTTATATTGTCTGTCGGCAACTCAAATTTTCTGTGATTTAAAATATAAATGACTATGCAGAGAAAAAAGTTACATCTTTCCTGACTAAATAATAATTGGAGTGAGTATGTATACAAGTGGGGAAGCTTTTTTGAGTACCTATTAAAACCTATTAAAAAAAGAGTGCTTGTTTAAAATTTCGGTCTAAAAACAAGCAATTTTTAAAAAAGTTTATCAGTTTTGAAAAGCTAACACAAAATAATTATTATGTGTTTTAATTTTTAATAACTAATATGAACATATTAAAAGCCACTTTCCTCCCTAATATGTCTCTTTTTTAGCTAAAAGGTTGTGAAATGAGAAATATCATCCTCTTCTGTGAAAAAAGCAAACATTTTTGAAGATTTTGAAAAAAAGGGTATCTAATCACTTTATAAGAAGCTAAAAATACGTAATTATTATGGTTTTTTAATTTTGAATATTTAATATGAGCATGATTCAAGCGGGGCCGTGCGCAAAAAGTAAACAAACAGCTCTCTTCAGGCCATAACATTGGATTCGTGACGTCACAGTCTAAAGCCTCTCCGTAGCTGTGTTGTTGATGTAGGGAACGTTCATTCCCAAGCGGAAACACAACAGAAGTACAAGATTTTCGTCAGTTACTCATTACTGAATGAGTTTTTAATATTGACGATCAATTAATATAAATAGTTGGTGAAAATAGCACATGCAAAAAACTTACATTTAATAAAAAAGCTTTGACACAATTTTCAATTGCAAGAAGATCAGTTCAAAGCATGAATTTTGATTCAGTGTTTTGAGAAAAAGTGTGAGAAACCAATAAACTTTTTAATTTCATTTTCATAAATTTCTAATTAAATTGTAATGTTAGAAACAGCTTTCCGCATCACCTTAGAGGTACTGTTTCAGGATGCACTACCCCTTTTCAAAAATGTTATGAGAAGGCGGGTTCCCCAATAGGTCTATTTCCTTCAACTACAAAAGGATTAATATCCTAAAGTTGATAATTTTCGTTTCAAATTTTTAGCTCTAAGCTGGTCATTCTTAATTTTAGTATAATTATTTAAAAATATATTTGCTGAAATGGAAATACATTGCTTTACAATTAGGACAAAATTATTTTTACTATCACATGAAACTTCAGGAACAGAATTTAGCAATTCCATTTTTTCAAAAACCAGATGTTCCAACAGCTGTTAGAAACTATTAACAGTTAGGAAAAAAATGCAAATAAGCCTTTTTTGTTAACGAAAAAAATTAAATGAAAATAGTGAGGATTCATTCCCAAGATTTTATATAATTTTTGAATAATTTCGCTCATTGACATAAAGAGGAGCTTCGATTTATTTTCATAATAATTTGTATAATTTTTAACAGACACATAATAATGTATTGTTAGGAAAACTGAAGTTTCGTTCATGTAACATGCAAATAATGATAGCAAAATTCATTTTCAGGAATTAAATAGTTAGAACAGATGCAGCACTTGAAAGTAATTTTACATTCATACAAGTAAGAGCCACCCACCCGCCCCTACATTAAAAATGGGGTGGGGTGGGGTGGGGGGGGTTAAAGGTGGTCGCTAGTATCTGTAGGATTCGAGTTTATGAATTTAAAAAACTTGAAACATGATTCCAATGCTGAATTATAGTGGGGATTCATCCCACATCCTCGAGCAAGTGCTTCAAGAAATATTACTCTTGGGAAAAAAAAGGTATAAAGAATTGTTAACGGCATGTGAATTTAGTGTTGAAACAAGTTTAAAACAGAAGTGTTTAGAATTTACTTGAAGATTACTTATTTTAAAAATGAGTATTACATTGAACAAATACATTTCATTTCAAAAAGTTGGAAGCCAGGAGCTGTATACAGTAAGACTGAAAATTCACGAGTACGTTAGTAAGGATTATGATTGTTTTGTTGTCGTGTTTGAACTCGCTAATATTAAACATATTTCACGAGTAGAGTTTTATAACAAAGTTAGGCTTCAAACACAAGCGTTTAGACTTGTAATGAAGAATTGAAACAAATAATGTTTACTTTAATATAAAAATTACTTAATATGAAAGTCTCATGTATGACAGTAAAAAAAAAACTTTCATGAAAGGAACAACATAAATTTAGAACGAACACATTCACTCGAGAAAGGCTATATCACTTATTATTTACTTTCGAAAGCAAATGCATTTCACAATTCAAGTTTTATATGTTAACACAAGAGGTGAATCTTATTTGAAAGACAATTTAAAAGAGTAATGTTTGGAAAGTTTTTAACTTCACCTTACTCAATATAAAGATGACATTTTGGAAAAAAGACCCTTTCATTTAGGTTATTTCACAAACGAGCAAGGAAAACTGAAAATAACAATATTATTGCTGTCATATTAATCATACTTCACGACAAAGTTTTATATGTTAACCACACTTCACGACAAAGTTTTATATGTTAACCACTACCAGTGCACTAACGAAGTTAAGTTTCGAACACAAGTGCTTTAATTCATAAAAAAATGAGTATAAACTGAATATTATTAACCAAAATAAGTCTTTTTCATGACAATTTGTATATAGTGCAAATACCTAACTAAGACGATAGTAAATTTAGAACGGCCGCATTGAACTTGAGAATTGAGGCAATTATCTGTATATAAATGAAATACTATATGGAAGTGAAACACATTCTTTCTAAAATTTTTGGTATTAACAATGCATTTAGGGAGAAAGGAAAAATATATGTGAACTATATGTTTTTTTGAAAATATATTTAAGTTAGTTTTTACAGATATTTACAAAAATCAACATTACTATTCATTAGGCTCATTTAGGCATGTTTTATACTAAGCTTTTGCATTGATAGTACAACAAATTGTTTGATAGTGTATGATATTTACAGTGCAATTTAAGCCTATCCAAAATGTGTGTTGTTGTAAAGAAACTAAGAATTTATCTATAAATTAGCTTAACTCAAGTCTATTTATTTTACCATTTATGAAGTTTGTCAAAACAAAGACACATTTTAATCACGTCGGAATGAATTTGTAGACATTTTTATGGATAGGTCCTTCAAAAATAATGTAACTAGGGTCTATAGAATTCAACCGTGCAAGAATTTCTAATACTTAGTAATATAACATTGTCAAGAAATGTTGTTAAATTAGCATAACTATGGTATGTTTATATATAAATAACAGACTACATGTTACAATTTATAGTTATAGATGCAGAAAATTGAACTGCTTATTACATTTATGAATAGACAAACCCCACATATATATAACTATTTCTAAATGCAAACCTATATATATATTGCTACTTCTAAATTAACCCTGAATATTTAGAAAATATAACATTTGGAGCATTACAAGTAGGTAATTAAAAATAATGTGACTATTCATTGGGCTGAAACAATTGCTTCAATAGACTTTTTTAAATATAGACTTATAAAGACATAATTGATATGCAAATTAGCTTATGTATAGGATGCAGATCAGGAAGTTAAGTCCATTTATATATAAATTAGAGAGTACATGTAACCTTTATGAAAGACAATCACATGAAAAAAATTTAATTTTATAGAAAGAAAACTTGACTGCTTCTTAACAAACACAACATTTTAAGCCAGCCAAACATGGCTATATTTATATATTGATTTTATTGCACAGAATGTATATGTGAATAAGTTTATTCATCTATAACCTAACTAACACTAATTTGTACTCATAATTCTATACTAAAATTCTAAAGAAACAAATGAATTTTTTTGGCTATAGTACTCAGACATGCGTAACTGATTGACAAAAATATTACTATGAAATAAAAGATAATGCAGAGATACTAAAATTAAAGCCTCAAAAGAGACTTCTCACCACGTGAGTTAAATAAGACAAAAATATTCCAAATGTGCAATTTATGCAATCAAAGTTAACATCAAGAAATATTTTTTCTATAAAACTAACATAAATGCCAAAAACGTACTTCAATATTAGTCAATCCATTAATATCCAGCGAAATCCTTCGAAAAACACACACTCTTCCTAGACAAGCAACACAGAAATGAGGCTTTAGAATGTGACGTCAGAATCGTTTGAATTCCTCAGTGTTAAGGCCTGTAGAGGACTACTGCGCAAGTCTTTTGCGCACGGCCCCGATTCAAGCCACTTTTCTCATTAAATTGTTTTTTTTAGGTAGAAGGTTGTAAAATAGGTCATCTCTTGATAACTTAAATTTTCTGAGGTTTAACACATAAATAAAAGTAACCCCAAGATAAAAGTTATATCTTTCTTGGATAAGTAATAATTGGAGCGAGTGTGTAATAGGGTAGGCCGAAAAACACTTTTTTTCCAAATCGCTATTCTAATAGTGCGGAAAGGGTTCTATCTGGGTCCAATAAACACGGTGTAAAATATTTTTTTTATTGGATAATATCTTCTGCCCTCGCATCGCACTTGGATTTTGGAAATTTGGGTAAAAATTGCAATTTTTACTCGGTGTAGGAAATATAATTATTTTTCAATAATGCTATTCTAATAGTGCGGAAGAAGTGTTCACTAGGATAAATAAGAAAGAGATGTAAAATATTTCTGTTCCCGCATCGCAATCGAAATTTTGCAATTTTTGAAAAAAAGTGAACTTTTTTACGTGTTATAGAAATAAATCAAACATGAAAAGTAGATGTTTACAAACACTGTTTATTGTGTATTGTATTGTACAATTGATTATATTACCTGAAAATTATTAAATAATTGCTTAGTCATAATATATTAATATAATATGTGTTAAGGATATTGTAACCATAGAATGTTATGTCATGCCAATACCAAAAGTTTACTTGCACTTAATCAGCAGGAAGAGGCTTGAAATCAGCCTTATTGTCGAATTCAGGCATCGGGAAAAGAATGTGGATCTAATGAACCCGTCTCTATTTTGAAATCCATGGACCTTAATGGATGCTTTTGTCACTAACTTGACACACCGTTCCACTGCCTGTGTATGACATGGGAAGTGAACGAAGTCCCATTCTGGATTTTTCTTATCACGCACAATAGATCTAAATACGACAGTGGATATATTATGGAGGATTGGTGGAGAAGTAATGGTAGTTGAAGACCAGTCAATCATTTCCGTATAGTCAGCAGCTTCAAAATTCAGTTATGGTGGAGAAAGACACGTACTGACTTTACATTGGAAGATGACTCTCTAGATTTAATTATACGTCGTGCAGCAAGTTCTCGGATGTACACTCTTTCATACTTCAGCATACACATCAAGATATTCTCAGGATGAGCAAAGAACGAATTTCTACAAATTACTCCATCAACGACGTCCTTGAGGTCTTGAGATAAATACCTGGATCTAGAAATAGTATTCCACACATGCTTAGCTCAATCTTTAAGCGAGTGTTTAGACTTTATATTAAACCAGTTTGGAGTGTAAACTTTCATAACAAAATCAGCGATTTGTTTCAACTTCAAAGAAGAAGCTGGAGAACTAACATATAATCTTAGAACTCTGTTGTATTTTGTCAGCCAGCGTGAATGTGATAATGTAACAGGACTGCGTCTGGCCAGCCCATCAGAACAATTACCCAATCGCAACGCTTGAGATATTTCTAGTTAGTACATTTGATCCTTGCTTAAGTCACGTCTATCAGTTGTTGGTATTTCGCCGTCCATAATTTCGAAAGTTGTAACTGGCAATGCTTCACATGTAAAGAGCGCCTTCCCAAAATTACCAGAATATGATTTTGGATCATTTGTTGGCACATCCAATGTTTCAAACAGATGCCTCAGAGTAAGTGTTCATTAAAATGCAGGAGACCTATTACCCACTGCAGAGGTTTACCAAGTTTCAATTCCAAACACCGAATTACACTGGATTCCCTTCCGTTATTAACAGATGTGCCGCCACAGCCAATTTCCTAAAGCTGAGAAATATCTCTTGTGATCCCTTCAAAATACCGATAATAGTAGCGGAAATCTGTTTTGCGGTGCCAAATGATGGACTCAAATGAGTAATGTAACGTGAACCCAGTTCTTCAATAAGACATAAATGTTCCTCTTTTGCTTTTCTCGTGTATCTTTTAGTGTCTACTCTCTCCCTCAATCAATGTAGAAAGGCCGCGGTGGCCTAGTGGTAAGGTCTCGGCTTTGGGGGCGGAGGGTTCCAGGTCCGATTGCACTGAAGATCCGCCGTGTATGGGGCCTGTTGCACGCTAAATCATACGTAGTGGCCAAACGTCCTCCCGTTGGTGTGGCGTGGAAGTTTGGAGAGGGGTGTGCCAGCTCAGGTGTCGTCATCTGACCGTGGTTCAAAATTACGAGGTTCGTCCCAAAATAGCCCTCGTGTTGCTTCAAAACGGGACGTTAATATAACTAACTATCAATGTAGAATCTTTACGACCATCGAAATAACAGTCCCTTCAATGGTAATGCCTGAGCTTCACTTAAAGCTTGGAATTTTAAATCCTTTCTAACTTTAGCCTTTTCCCTTCGCAGCTTGTTTTCGTCAACCACCAAATCTGAGTTGTTGCTAGTTATGAGAACGACATCGTGCAACCACAGCCCGGTCCGAGACGCCAAATAGGTCGCCAACCACAACAGTTGAAGGGAGGCCAAGTCGCATTTGTGATGATTTAGCTACAAACGGAGTTAATTCTTTGTACTTAGGATCAGTAGGAGAGATTAAAAGGTTCGATGTCAATGGTTTGTAAGTGTTCAGATTTAAAATTACTTCAGATATACCTCAAGAACAATCCGTTCCTTCATCTTCATAATCTACATACTCTGCGTTAGGCATTGCTTGTGTATGGTTTAAATATAAATTGTGAGCCTTTCTATCAGCATTATCGGCAATATTCTGAAGTCGCTTCTTGTATAAAAAGTCAAGAAAAATTGTACTTTTTTACAAAAATTGCAATATTTTAATTGAGATACGGGAACAGAAGCTATTATTCGATCGAAAAAATAGTGGGCGCCTCTTCAGCACTATTAAAATATTGAAAAATAATTATATTACCTGCGCCGAGTAAAAATTGCAATTTTTCCCCAAATTTCCAAAATCCAAGTGCGATGTGGGGGCAGAAGATAATATCCAATCAAAAAATATTTTACACCGTGTTTATTGGACCCAGAGAGAACCCTTTCCGCACTATTAGAATTGCGATTTCGAAAAAAAGTGTTTTTCGGCCCACCCTAGTGTGTAACATGTGGGGAAGCTTTTCTCAGGAACATTTCATTAAAAATAGGGTATGTTTAAAATTTTAGTGGAATGAAGTTATGTCAAATAAAATCAATAAAACATAATCTTCTGTTGAAGATATTGCAAATTGTGTATGCCAAAAAGTTTTAAATGATTGATTTCTGATTGATGTAAATAATTTGATTTTTAATCATCTTAGATTTATATATATTAGCATTCAAATTTCTTTCTAATATTTACATATATATATATATATATCAGTACTACCAGAAGATTTTAATTTTAGAAATTGATGAATAATTTCAGGAGTTCATGCAATTTCAAATAATTTAAATTTACTTTTAGTAATTTATGTACTTCTGTATGGCGAGCGAGGGAAGCGAGCTGGGATAACGTAGTGATTCCCAAAGACTCTCAACGTGATTCTTGGGGCTTGGCGAGCGGAATGAGGAAGGGGTGTAACCTCCTAGTTTATGTATTTATTTTCTTTCATTTTCTTTATTTATTTCACTATATGTTTGGTTTCTTTATCTTGAAATATGGAAAAAATTGATTCCATCATGGAAATGAATTGGTTCCTAAAGCTGAATTTATTTTCTTAGTGAGATGTTGCTAATATGTTTGTTTATAAATATGTCTGATATTTACGACTTATCTGATATAATTTATATGGCTTACCTCTGATAATATTTATATGATCTTCCATCAACGAATTTATTATGAAGATCATTGACAAAGGAAACTCAAGTTGACAATACGAAACCTTCTCGGTATACCGTTACGCCAACTGAAATAGTCCTAATTAGGGTTTTAATGCATCTAAAAGATGCATAAATCACCTGCAGAATGGCTACTCTTAATTTTTAATACTCCTAACTTGAAGTATCATGAATACTAGGCTAAAGCTGTTTGAACTCCTTGTTAGCAAATCAACCGGAATTAGACAGATTTTATGCATGAAGGTCAAATATCGTAAGAAATAGTACGTGAGTATTCGTAGGGCCACAAAAGAGAGGTGGCATGTAGGGGGCAGTGACTGCATATTTAATCGATGAAACTTCATTGTTGTTTATCGACTATAGTTTCACAATAATAATAGTCTTTTGTGTAGAGTACATCGTACCATTTGAAACGAGCACTGAAACAGAAACTAATTGGCGTATATAACTGGCGAAACATTATATAAATTTCAGGGGGAACACCTACCTCGACTGTCTCTTATACTTTCTACTTCTCTATCTGGTTTTTAAACTTTTTAAATAACAAAAATATGCTAAAATTAAAAGAAATATTTGATGATTCGTTCAATTTCCTGCAGCTAAAGGGATAAGTTATGAACTCTTGGCACATTTTAAAACATGCATAAATTGTTTAAAAATTGTGCGATACAAATTCATGAGCAGTATTGGCAAATGCGATTACTCAAGTGGGTAGACAGAAAATGTCTGTAATTGAGTTTAGTTTTCAATTAAAATTATAATCAATAATTTTTTATTTAACCTTTGGATTGTAATTCGAATTTTATTTACTAATGCTATACAAAAACTGTTGCTTTGGGAAGTCGAGAATTTGCTGTTAAAATAAACACGATTCTCACTTAAAACTTTCGGTTTAATTTTAATAAATTCCCAATTGATTATGCAACACTTTGTTCCTAATATTTTTTCCAAAATGAAATATGGGTATTTTAATCATTTACACAAACAATATTTATTTGAACTGTCACATCCAGAACATTCAAGCCTAGATTTATTTATCGCGTCGCAATTTACAGCTGACTGGCTAAAGTTCTAGTTTCCCATTATATCTGTACGGATATTGTTCACCTGCACGCTACATTTCTCCGTTTAGAGCCGGTCCCTTTCAACAAGTCGGATGCACAAGATACTAACGAGGCTCACCTTCCGAAGTGCAAGAGAACAATGAGATTGGTGGAATAGTCACCAGATTCCTCTCACCATTGCGACAGCATTAACACGCGCTCATCTGAATACATTACCTCGGAGGACTCATAAACGTGAACAGAAAGGTCCTGCCTGTATCAGTAGCTTTGGCAGACAGAATCCGAGCGCGATTGCGAACTGGTTGCTTTTATGCAGATGAAAGGAGATTTTGCATAGAAAAAGAGTTCCGGGGAACTTGCAGTCGTTTGCCCAAACCTCTCCAGTGGAAATGTTCGGAATGTCAGCAAATAGATTTCGTTTATAAAATTAAATGGAATATTATCAACGTAGGGATTTGAGATCAGTTGGAATTCAATCATTTAATGCTTTTTTTGTTGAACTTATATTTGCAAGTTCCATCTTGAGATTTTCTTGGCTGGATCACAAAACTAACCTCCAAATTATAAACATTTATATATTGTCTGTTAAATGAATATTCAAATTAAAGGTAAATCACATTTGGAAATTACGAAGCATGGTGTAAAGAAGCAAATTCGATGGAATGCATTACAATTTGGCCATCAAACATTCATTCACCTTCTTCAGGGAAGTGGTGGCCTAGTGGTAAAGTCACAACTTTTTTGGCTCGAAGGTTTTAGGTTCGAAACCCGATTCCAAAAAAGATACCCGTATATGTCGACCGGCAGATTTGTCGAATATCCGTCATGTGTCTGCCTTTACACGTTCAATCAGACGCAGCAGGTCAAACTTGCCCTCGCTGCCTGGTGTGGAAGTTTGGAGAGTGGGGTGCAACTCGGGTGTCGTCCTCATCATCTCATCATAGTTCAAAAGTATGAAGTCCGTCCAAAAATGGCACACCTGTTGTTTCAAAACGGGAAACTAAACTAAACATTATAGACTTTAGTACAATTTCATTTAGCATGACCAATCCTACGGAACGAAACTATATGTATGACTCAAATGCTTACCATTTAATTAAATGTTTCTTACATGATTTTATCTTACTTGAGTTGCCTCAAGTTTGCACTGATGGAATTTGGTAATCGATTTTGTCATTCACCCCCTGATACACTAGAGTTTTGTTTCCATACTAGGGTCGCCATCTACTTGTGGTTTTGAGAAAAAGTGATATCGAGTTTCCATAATAATAAAAATAATGAATAATAAAATATATTCAGGACTAAAAAATAGATCTCGATTTTCGCTTTGATCTCCAGATTTTTGATAAAAAAATGTATTTACTACATTTTAGTACGCAAATAACAACTTAATTTTTGAGAATCTTTTTTAACATTTTAGATCATTATG
>BGPR01001019.1:156742-227705 GCA_013235015.1 Araneus ventricosus | reverse complement strand
AAAATTTCCTCAAACACACAGCGAATCGTAAACTAACTGTTTTAATCGTTTTCTCTTCGCCAAGTGTATACACACTTAGGCTAGAAACATTCTGGCAGTCACACAGTGGACAGAAACTTTGTACTGATGAGGAATTACCTCGTTTCAGTGGCGAATCCAGGGGGGCTATCGGGATACAGCCCCCCCCCAGAGCCAAGCCAGAATTCTTAATTTAATTTAACATCATTACAAATATTTTTTTTTAAATTTCTCTCTTTAGAAAAAATAATAAAAACGTTTCAACATTGCTTTCTAGCTTGAAAGGCTCGAAAATTTTGCTAATTTTGTAGTCATTCCACTTGCACTTGTAGCATTGACGCGGTCGAAGACATTTTTTGGCTAGTTATTTCATCGCAATTTTTATTAAATTATCGAAAGGATTGTATTGTTCTTTATGATTCTTATTGTCAGGTGAGTTAAGTCTGTAAACTTAAAGAGTTTTGGTTTATTTTAGCCTTGAAGTTTGACATTCATCACGACGATACAATGTTTTTATGACCTCTGCCCCCCACCCCCAGACCGGAATCCTAGTTTCGCCACTGATTTTGTATAGTTACAGTATGTAATTCTGCAATGTTTTGAGTCTGTAGAACATGATAAATTAGAACTGTAGGTGTCCTTCAGCTTAATAGGCTAATTCTAGGCTACAATTAATGATTTGCCCTTCTTCGTGTGCAATACACCTGACTGGCACAGGTAAACAATATCGTAATTAATATTGTTAATATCCATTAATTTTAATTTTAGCTTTCTAGAATTAATGAGTGACCTTTCTGAAGAGGCTTAAAATAAAAAAGTGGGCTGTCATTTTTAAAATGTTTCTCCTTCGCGATTATTTCAGTTCTGTACAATATGTGTTTCTTAGATTTGAGATTTCAGAGGCATTTCGGATAACCCGGGATTCGGTTAACGCGAGTTCGGTTAACCGGGGATTTACTGTATTTGGTTTTCCAAAGGGTTCTCTTGATAGATGGAAAAGCTTTTCAGAAACCATTAGAAACCTTAATTATTTTGAATCATCCTAAACTTAAATTTATGTTTATCTGTTCAAAACACTCAAATGATTACGTTAAACATATTAGCATTTTGTTGAAAGCAAACAAATAAATTCAGCGTCTTCGACATGTACAAAACTAGTAATACATCTCAAAAAATTGGCCTACAGTTGACTTGGGAAGAAATTATATCGATGAACAAGTAAAGCATATTTTTATCACATATAATTTGTCTATTAATAGCAGAAATAGTTTTTATTTATATATTTTGAATTTGTATTAAAGTCATAAGCCATTTATTTTATAAGTTATTTCAAACAACACTCATTCTTTAATGTCCCGTATTTAAGAAATAAATCTCTCAAAGACCCACATAGCACTTATACCATTATTAAGAAACACTAGTAGATATTATAAGCTTGGTTATTGTCTAAGAAAACAAAAGATATAGATGAAAGAGAAACTAAAAATAATAGATACTTACCTGTCACTTGCAGAAAAATAATCTTGAAATATATATTAGCCAATGACACGTAAATCCACTAACAAACCACGGAACAAAATCTTTCGTAAAAAAATTCTTTCTTTTCCTCGTAAATACTTGCAGCTGAGGATTTATTAGAACAAAAATTTCATATTATTTATTTCACTGGTTTAAAAAATCTTATTTTAAAAGACAATGTAAGCTTCCCATATTTTCGAACAAATACCTTCACAGATAAAATAATACGTTTGGAAAGTACTTATATATTTTGCGCAAAATATTGTGCGAGAAATTAATTTGCTTCCAATTCTGCAACATGTATTTTTAGATGAAATATTTATATTATTTTGTGACAATTCATAGTTTAGGAGACAATTTATATTCGCAGAAGTTTTTGCAATTTTTCTGAAGTATAAATTTTTCTCTCTGTAGGCAATTAAATCTTATGTACATTTTTACGTTTACAATCTTTTAAATTTTACCCTATCTTTGATTGGCTCTTAAACACAAAGAAGTTCGTAAATAATCTAATTTTGTCTATCATTTAATATCCAAGAAAAACTCTGTAGAATTATTTTTCTTTCCATTGTCGAAAGTTCGAAGCTTAAAGCTTCTATCAATGTCTCTTATAAAATGGGATTAATTAGCAAAAACTTCAATATGTGGGGGAATATAATTTTATAAATAATTTCTCAAAAGATAATTCAGGACTATTTTTTTAAATATATAAAGAGATGACTTTAACTTTTGAATAGTATGGACCTCAATGACAGAAATACTTTCAGCAAGAAAAAAATTTTATTTTACAAACTGAAAGTATTTTTTTAATTTCATTATCTTAAATTATTTTATTTATCACTAACATTTTACAGTCGTTTCCAGAATGTGAAAGAACTTTCGACGTTTTCTCTGTTAAGTCTCTAAATGGACCTTCAGGAACAAGCTTCCTTAATCTCCATGCAGGTTTCTGGAACTAACTTGTATTTGCAGTAATCTTCTTGTTTTCATGAAAACAAAGAAGACAAAAACTATCCAACATTATTCAGAGTAAAATATACAAGCATTAATTGATACATTATATGATTAAAATAATGGAATCAGTTTCTACAGGAAAAATTACTAAAAAGTTCAAAATTTAGTAGGTTCAATTGAAAAACATGAAAAATGAACGGAAAATTTTCAAAATTCCGTCAGAAAAATGGAATAATATACTGGAGTGAATAATTAATTTACCAAATTTGTTTAAATGCTATTCTGAATTCCTTGGAGAATTAAAGATGGACATTGCGCTCTCCCATGCTAGACAAAAATTGCATTGTATTCTATTTCGATTTATCAGCTCAATGGATATAATGCTTTGGTAAATTTCTCTTCAGGCAGTCTTTTAATGTGAAAAAAAGATTAGTCAAGTCTTAGCTGAAAGATAATTAACTGTTATCCTGACATGTACTTACTGTCATTTTGAAATCACATAATTTGTCTCTCGAGGAGATAGCATGACTGACTCCATATACACTCCATCTTTTAAAGCTACATTTGTATTATTAAACCATTCAATGTACAATACTGCGCACCTATATTATTCACAAATTTTGCTTCCTGTATTTACAAAACAAATACATTACCTTATTGATAAATTTACATTAAAAATAAACCGGAAGAAATTTGCAGAAAATTTTACGCTTGAGATTGGAGGTATAGTCTTCAGTTTCTTACAACATGAACCGTTTGTTTACAATCGTTGAAGAAACATACTTTACAGAAAAGAGAAAAACGAGATTAGATTGAACCAATCAAGATAAAACAATTCTCAGCATAAAATTATTATCTCATCTCTCTTTCTTTATGCGAATAACTCACAAATAACTTTTATTTCATCAGTATTCATAAAATTACAATTAAATGCCTGCTTTTATTTGTGTTAGCCAATTTGCAATTAAATGTCTACTTTTTTCAGCAATACAAAATTTCAATTAAATGCCTTGCCTTTACCAAAATAACTCCAAAATGGTGCCAAACTTTCCATTGTCTCACCAAAACATTGACACCATTAAAACGGCCAACATTTTGAAACCAAATAAAAATGTAATTCTTACATATACATCGCTTTTAAGACCTCAAGGATCCCTCATGCAGAATTCGAAGAAAATCGAACAACGCGTTTGGTCGTTCCTGCGTAACAAACAAATTTACAGACAGAAAAAATGCTGAACGGCTAAACAGAGATCTTCCTTCGCTCAGTCAATTTTTCATATTTTTCAGTCGTTCAATAACTGTATTCTACTTTTTTTTAATTGAATGACTTAAATGTAAATGGTTTAACTTCATTTATAAATGGAATTTTAATAAATGGCAACACTAAATATCAGTTATAAATTAATTACAGAGCAGGAATTATTTTATTGAAGCCTTTTTCACAGAATATGTTTACGTAAACAATTGTCAATTAGCTGTTCGGAACAAACGGATGTCATTTGGACACGAATGCTTCCTTATGTAAAGCTGTATTTTTCAACATAAATTACGTGGAAATGTTTTCCATAATTAACAGTTCTTGTGAAACTATGGATCCATACATTAAAATGAAATGCAGAGCGATTTATGAAATGTTAGGAGTATTCCATAAAGATAGTAAAATAAATTTTATTGACACATCTTCAAATTTATCTGTCAACATGAAAAGAAACACGATAGAAAATGTATACTCCTTAGAGAGGCATTATTTATTTTCAATTCCATAGTAGTCCATTTACATTCCTATATTTTGATATATTTCAAAATAAAAAATACCATGACATAACTAAAGTGAAATACAAATATATCCTCAGAATTTTATTTTCCTTCTATTCTAAAATAAACTAGGGACATTTTGTTTCAGATAAGGGAAATGATGGTGCTTGCAAACATTCTAAAGTGTATGAAGAATTTTTCAAAATTGTTTGTAAATAATACCCATTATTATGCTCTATTTTGCCCGTTATATAACAATAATATTATATCATTGACTGTAAGATCATTGTTTAAAAGTCTGAAAATAATTTATCCACAGAAAAACATTGAACAAAGAAAGACTTTCAATTCAAATAATAAATTGCAGTATTTTCATTGTTATCGAAGAAAGACATAACAACAACAGATTATATTATAAAACTACCAACTGAATCCAAGCAATATTTCATGACATGGCATGGGCTATAAATTTCTAAAGCCAGTACAATTCGATGAAATATATAACATTTTAGGGACAGATAGCCTAAATAAATTCCGTCAGGTAAGCCTTAGTTAGATCTGTCTATTGAAAACTGTCAATATCTTTTTTTCAGTGCATTTATTCATTGAACTTTACGATTTACGAATTTTAGTTTTTATTCCTAATATAAGGGCTTGAATCTTGCTTTTGTATTCAACCAATAGATCACTCATTGTTATTGAATTGTCAGTTATTTATGTCCATTTTGTTTTCTTGATATTGGCTGTAAATGTTTGGAAATTTTAACACTGTGGGTTGATCAGGATGTTGTGGGTTCTATAAATGGAAAGTCATTTCATCTATCTAAATTGTTATATTATGCAGAATAAGGTTACATTATTTAAGAAGCGATATTTGCAGCAAAAGATATATACATTTGTTAAAACGGGTATTTCAGTTCATCATTTTACAGGCTTTAGATGGCCCCCCCTTATTAAATGTCGTTGCTCGATGTCTCGTTGTATCTCTCTTTTTAGTTGTATCTCCTCGTCTATCCATGGCAATGTCAGCGACATCTACTGGCATTCAGCTGGTTGCCTGTAATAAATCCTTTGTAAATTCACTACAGGATTAATGGAATCATTAATTTATAGATTTCAGTTCTTATTTACATCAAAGAACCAATTAAAATGAGCCAGTTTGCATATTAAATGTAATAGATTTTATATAAACTAAGGGAACTATAACAAGATCAGAAAGTATTTAGTTAACAATTTTTAGCAATCATTTCTATAAATCTTGGTGAAGTATTTTAAAATTCTTTCGAATCTTTGTCATTTTAGTATTTGTACAAAATTACATAGAAAAGCACCTGAAAATTATACTACTACAATAACAATTTGCTGCACAAGCTTAATGATTAGTGAAATTGCTGATAAGAATTTTTATTCATAACATGAAATACAAAATGCAATTTATATAGCTTGCAAAACAATATTTAGGTAATATTTATTATATTACAGGTACAATATTTCAGGATTTCTTAACTTATTTTTTGTATAAACCCTCTTACCCTTTTGATAATCGGGTTGTTCAGAGTTAAAGTGAACAGTTCAAGTTTTGATAATTTTGCACGAAAACGGCAATGTTAGTGTAGAAATGTTAAATTTTCTGTGTGATAATGTTTCAAGTGCATATTTAAATTTGTATTCACCAGACCGCTAGAACAAATAGAAGTCCACTGTTATTTCAAATACAGCTAATCAACTTTGAGATCTGTTTCCTCAGAACTGAATCTTCTAGACGTGGTTCTTTCCTCTGGGGGCACCGCGAGTACACGGATATGAGAGGCAGCCGGGTGAGTAAGCGGACTCTTGCTTCCCCTGGGGTTGTAGTAATGGCGGGTCGCTGGGTCCTTCCCCGTGATAGTACGTGCCTCCTTCGGGAGGGGTCGGGTCGTGGCCGGTGATGTCTACTAGGACTCCGGCCTCAGTATCGAGCTATTGCAGCGTCTGTCATTCAGAGGATCCGGATGCTACGGCAGGGCGGGGGTGTTCCAGTTTTCTGGCATAAACCCTCTTAGAATGGAAAATCAAGTCTCCATTATTTCACGACAATTTTGAATGCTGTTTCATTACAGGCTGATTTAAAATAATTATACAGCAAAACCCCGGGAATCCGAACCCAGGAATCCAAACTTTCGGATAATCCCAGTATCTTTTTTTTTATTTTCTGAAAAAAAATTACTGAAAATTGAAGGATAAATAACAATTACGAATCAGAAACAAAGCCAATGTTTATTCCTAACTTAAAAGAAGTATTGGAATTTGTCTTTAAAAGTGAATACAGCTCCTAATTAGTAGAAATAAACTCAGATACCTTCTTTTTACCCTGAACTTTTTTTGCCACTGCGAGCGAATCATCCTGTGCTCTTCCCGTACGCCTTCGCAGAGCATCAAGAGTCAGGACTCTACTGTATTTGGTATATCAAGAGTATTTTACCGAATTTCCAAGATAATCCGAATTCTCTAGAATCTGAACAATGGTCAGCCCCAATTAGATCGGATTCTTTGGGTTCTACTGTATTACTTTATTGTGGCGTAGAATTATATTACACATTTGTATTTGCATTTCTGGATATAAATAGCTTTTAAAAATAGCCTAACATTAAAGGGCCTATTCTCCGATTGCAATAAAGAAATGAATATATAAAATAAGATAATTAAAGAAGAAAATAATTTATGAAATTATAAATTATTCTAGAAGAAGAGAAATATTTGTGAAATAAAGAAAAATTCTATCCCACACTAATCTTTAAAGTAATGCTTCCATCGAGGCGAATATGAGACCACTGTGGCCAGGAAGTTTAATCATGGCTATGGGATGTTAAATGCGTGCCATTCATGACAAAATTAGAATTATTACATTCTTGACACATTCTTTAATTTAGGGGTTGTCATGTTTGTGCTCTGAAATCTGTAGTCATGGGTGAGACGTGCTCAGCTAATGTGGTCCGGAAGCTTGAATAATGGAACGCTGTTTTCGTCATCCGCTTATAGTGCAAAATTACGAAGCTCACACCTAAACTGTCCTCGTATTATTTCAAAAATTAGTTGTAGGTTCAACTTAACTTGCCTCATAATACGTAGGTCAGTTAAAAGGTTAATAGCACTCCTTAGTAAAAATTTTCGGTAAAAGGCTATTTTGTGGAAACACTGTAGACATTTATCTGTATCGTGTGACGTAACTGCAATTTTAGTTTCGCGTGAATTCAAGCATTCTTGCAAACAGACGTGTTTGAGTAGAGGGAATCGCAAATAAACTGGATATCTCACATGGAAGTATACATTAGAATTCAGTAAAGTTTGTGCTTAACCCAACATCTGAAACCCAACATATTGGTTATTGGACGTTGGAGGGAAATTCTCCGCAGGTGACATAGAAAAACCTATGCCACGCCTCGACAAGTGTTTAAATGAAGAAAGTGATTGCATTAAAAAGTAGCTTTTGTGCGTTACTTTAGTGTGTGTATAAAATTATAGTAAAATTTCGTTCCTGTTTTGTTTTCCCGAGCAGTGCAACTAACTTTTTGACTGATCCTAGTATATGCAAGGTTTTGCAACGGTTAACTAAGGCTGGCGTATTGCTCATATTTGCCCTGGTGCGGGTAGATTTCATAAATAAACGATCGCTCTACATAGGAAAAACACTGTATTTTATGTATTATTTACAGATAATCGGCTCAAAAAAGAGTTTTTCTATTCTCTGTTTAAATAAACATACTTCTTTTTTTATTATCTTCAAAAGAAAAAAAGAGGTAATTTTCTTCATGTGCGGGAATTTCTCTGCTTATTGCATTAATTTTATTCAATGCTTAAATGTTTTACCTTATATAATATAAATAAGTATACCAAAAATTCATTTCCATGAACAAAAGGCATATAATCGCATACATATCGCCTATTTATAAGAATGATATTAGAAATAAAATTTAAATACTGAAAACTTAAAAAACAATACATTATGAATTTACGGAAAAATGGATGGGGGTGTATTCTTCTACATGTGTTTTATGATTCTATAAAATACAGAATTTACTTTTTAAATCTATTAAATTGTCTAATATTAAAATCACATATAAAATATATCTTGAATATTCTCGGATTAATATGTGTTGGATTATGAAGTAAATGTTTCGAGAAGTGCAGTAAATATGAAAGCGCCTCTTTCTACATAAATGAAAACTTACCGAAACTTATCTAAATTTTTCATAAGATTGTCAATCACGATTAATGTAAACAAACCATCACGATACTCTCTTATAACTTCATGCTGCAAAATAATTAAACTTAGTACGGCAGACGAAGCCTTTCTTGACAGATATGAGAAAAACTTTTGTTAAATGACCATATTTTTAATGAAGGTAGGCAGTTTTCGATATTCTGATGGCAGCATATAGAGAAATCTTGTATTTATGCCAACCCCTAATTTATGAGTTAGTCCGTTTTTTAGACTGAATACAAATTCTGTGGTTCTGAAACAGGAGATAATTAACAAAATTTTACATTATTGCTCGCTCATTATTGTTCTACCGATTTATGATTTATCAAAAAATCAATATTTCAAAACAATAAATTCTTCGATTTCAATTGAAGAACGAGTTGTTGATATCACAGAAACAGCACTGCAGTACGAAAAATTCTTATAATTATCGTAAATCGTAAAATGCTTTCATATATGGGCTAACAACGCATGTAAAGAGGAAATGTTCAACCAAACTTTTCTTGAATTCCTCTTTCCCCTACCGCTAAAAGAATTCCACTCAGTCGCCAGGGTCGCCAACTGTCCACCTCCCCGGACAACGCAATACCCCCGTCTTTAAAATCCCTTCCCCACTCACTGCTACTATTTTCCTACGTACGTACAGGTATCGGTTTACACGGCGCATAGTGGGCCAGTTACGTTTTCTAGCTCGCAGAAATCAAATAAAATAAATAGAGCTGGTAAAATGTATTTGTTTTCATTGTAGATCTGTAGAAAAGCGTCCAGAACTCTGAAAGCCATAAATTGCTTCGTATAAACATTCATCCTAAGGGGGGATTCAAGAGGGGTGAAGTTGGGGAATGTCTTTCGCAAGGGCGTGTCTCTTTTCAGAGTGTTTTGTGGTTTCGCTCTGAGAAAAGCAGTAGTGTAGTTGCAAATGGCTTCGGAAAGGGTGCAATTACAACATTCTGTTCTTCCTTATAAGTTAAGGAAGCGACAAAAGCCTCAATGTAAAAAAAGTGAAATCCAGGAACAAAACATTTTATTAGAAACGTAAATCGACGTTTGACACTCTCGATCTCTTCAAAATGATTTCTAAATCTTGCGTCTACCACCAATGTTTCTCTAATTTATTGGCAATTAACCGACAAAAATCGAAGAGTATGATTGATTGCATTATTTTTTATGCAATATATTTTGCATGTTATTACATACCGCTCTTCTTATTTATGAATTTGTTTTCCTAAATGTCTGATTCTGTCGCCCCTTTCGAAATGTTCATGGCGTATCGCCCCTGCGCCTTCGTTTGTCTACGCCAATGGAGAGACGATATATTGTGCTTCCGTTAAAAATTTTAAGAAACTACAATAGAAACCCAGACGAAGAACCCAGTGAGAAAACTAAATAACTCCCTTGCAGCTTTGTCTGACGTCCGAGTGGCGTGGTCATCATGTACCGGCTTAAGCATTTTTAAAAATGATGTCTTAAAATTCTTATTTTATCAATTTTGCTCATTCCTCTTCAAACATAGTGAATTTTCAGGCATATTTAAAAAAAAAACTCTATTCTTACTTCCTTCTCCCTACCAAATTTTAAAATGTATAAATATTAGTGTCCTTAGTAGAAATTCATCAAATTGTACATTGAAATATGAATAATGTCTTTAAATAACATTTTATCCAAAGGTACAATACTTACCGATACAAGAAATAAAGAGCATGTCCATACATCAGTTTTTAGCAACTGGTTAAAAAAATTAAATATTTGCAGGAACAATAGAAATGGTTTGAATCGGAGCCAAGTAATGGAAAATATTGTTGAGAATTATATTTTAAAAATACTTAAAATTAGGGAAACATTCTGTACAACGTCCTTATTTATTGTTAAAATGCAAATAACGTTTCATCCACAGGTATTGCACTTATGACTAATGCCACTTGATCTGGTTTAACTTACCAAGTCCATGTGTCAAGTGCACAAAAGGGATACAACAGCACGTAGTTTTCCCACGTGGTTAGAAGTTTCCAACTAATCACTGGCCAATCCAATGCTGCTTACAATGCTTACATTTATCCGTAATTACATAATCCGAATGTTACTAGACATCTTTGAATACAATTCTTTAGGAAGATATCAGTTGGATAACCCCGATTGTCTTTCGTCACAATCATGGGGTGGCGCCAGAGGGGGGACCGGGGGGCCAGGGCCCCCCTGTCGGGGAAAATTTTTGTACGTGGTATTCAACTGTAGTTGATAAATAATAATCTGGCGAAAGTTTGAGACCGATTTCATTACACTCGTCCCCCCTGTCGGGCAAATCCCCCCCCCCGTCGGGCAAACCCTAGCGCCATTCCTGGTCACAATAGATTCATCGGATATAACAAGAAATATTTGGAATTGAACTATATATACTGATTAACCAAATTCGCTGGTTCAATGACATGCTATAACTACTAATAGATCTTCACACTCTCAATCAGATGGGGTATCATCTAAATAAATCCAATATATATGTTAGCCAGTGCATTCATAGAAGCTATTATGAATAAATGGGAACCATATCCTCAGTTCAGTTCAGTTCGACTGCCTTCCCGTTTGGAAGGTAAATGGAAATTTCAACTTTGAATAGTTGCCTAAATGTTGGTTATAGTTTGCAATAAAAAAGATGACCAGTTTTGTCATTTTCTGAAATTCTCACTTGGAACACATAATTTCATTGAATTTCAGAACCGATATTGGAAGTTCGAAATGATGAACATACATAATGACAATAATAACACAGGGATGACGTTTGGTATCTCTGTGTAAACTCGAGCTCGTAATGAAGAACGAATTAAATAAAAGTAATATAATTACTCCGATTAAACAATAAATTATTGGATACTTGCCCTACGAGATTTTCTCAGATTGAGAGATAATTGGTATTTTGAGTGTGCCATTTTTATTTGACCACTGGTCATATGATATATTGTAGGGGATTTTCATTCCAATCTGAAAAGCTATAGTAATGGTGTGTAGGTAAATATGTTTTGGGGGTCCAAAAGTAAATTTTCACTTTTTAATTCCTCAGTGGATTAGAAGTTTACGATTTCTATCTCTAATTTGATATATGATGTTATGCGTTATCTTAATTCTAAGTCGTTTAATTTTAAATTGTTTACAAAAAGTCAAGTTAGGAAAACTTGACCTTGAAAAGGTAGGGATACTTGACCCTATCAAAAGCTATTGCAGCTTCGATGTCGCAGCTGACCGAAGAACATTTTGTGGTTGGGATCGGTTTTCAGATACGTGGAGTTTGTCGGCAATATGGCAACTCAAATATAGAGAATAAATTTTAAAAAATTGTTTGTTAGTAATTATTTAATGATTAAAATTTCTTTTTAATATGATAATTTCAAATAATGCAAATAATTTTTTTGTATGAGTTTCAAAAAGAATTGAAATTTCATCATCTATTGTTTCCTTGCCTGAGAAAGAAAGATTTATTTATTTATTATTTTAATAAAAATCTTTTGCTCGAACTTTTCGCCATCGTATCACTTGACATAGCTATCGCTATCTCTGACCTTGACTGAACTTGCCTGATTATGCAAAGCACGTTAGATGATTTTTCCGGAATTTATTTGTGTCGTTTCCTGTTGAATTAATTACATATTGTGCAAGTTTTTACGTACAATTAAGGGAAAACAGATTCAGGTCATATTGACCCAAACGATATATTAATACATTTGCAAATAATGGGCAGAAAATATATAAATAAAAGAAAATCCTTTTCAGAGAAATAAAATATCACCCTCACTATCAAAGCCATGAAATGTCAATAACATATTTCTATACTGTTGCTTTTTATAAGACGTTATATAACGTTTAGCTCAATGAGGCCTGAACACAACAGAAGGGTTAATTACCAAACGCCATGCAGTTTCTGTGATCTAATTTTATTTTCTCCATCTCCCTTCAATCTAGCAACCCTAGTTGAGTGTTGGGCATTCTTATCCCATTATTTCCTTGTCTTAGAAGATATCACCCGCAGCTAGGTTGTCAGGACGACCAAGACAGACAGCACACTCATTGGGGTCAGGAATAGAATCTGCGCATAAAAAGAAAATCTCCGGGCTCCCCTGACTGAGGGTGAGGAGAAGAGGGGCAATCAGCGTAACCGAAGTAATGGAGACCGGCTATTTATAGGGCCACAACCGACGTTTTTATCATTCGTCTTTTCTTTGAGGCTCTTGCTAATGGTCGGTTCTGTGGTTGCGAGGAACTTTAATCCTTGTTAACCGGGTCCTGAAAGAAGCGCACTTTCGTCTTTAGGAAAGATTGTTAACGGATTTCGTAGTGTGATATGAGTTTTTGGGTCGAAATGTGAGAAAAAGGTAATAAAAGCTTAAAGATTTTTGCTTTTTTCCCATGCTAGTAGGCTTAGATGACTTCCATGATGGGATTAGGAAAAGCTGAGGAGGATAGTGTTATTTCATTTCAGGGAAGTGAAAGTCCTGTAATTATTGTTTCTGACACACCATAGCAAATGTTTGCTGAGGAAATCAATTAGATTTTCTTCTTTAAACAAAACAAATGGTTTATCTAAATAAATGTTAGGATTAAAGGAATCTTAGGAATTATATTTAGTGTAGAATTTATATTTAAAGGATGATTATTATTTAAATAAATATTAGTGTTGATGGAATTTAATTCGAAAGCTTTAAAAAATCGCTTTTATTTTTTATAATTTCACAAGTCTAATCAAAAATATTATTTCAGAAAGAAGAATATATTAATAGTAATTTGCTTAAATGTAAGTGAACTCTTAATAGTGCAAAATGAAATTCATTTCAGTTCTATTTTAAATTTAATGATGGCTTTCTCTTGATTATTAAATGAGCTTTTCTTAAATAAAGGATTAAGTAAATCTCTGTTATGATAAATAGATAAGTTTTTTAATAACAGAAATCGTATATAAATGAGTATTATTTATATAAAATTCATTTCTGTTGGCAAGTTTCATATACATATTTATTTTGTTTTATTCCTCCGAACTCTGATCTAAAATATTATTTCTGAGTTCGATAAACTACTTATGTGAGTAAATAATATTCACTGAAACAAATCTGTTATTTGATACTTGGTAAAAGTTTTGCAAGTTATTTGTTAAGTGAATTAATTAGTCTGCCACTTATAATATTTTTGTAATTGGTTTTAAGCAATTCATACAAAATAAGTTTTAGGAATTTTCATTTCTATTAATATAAATTGTCTTCAATGATATTAAAATTAATTTACTAGTTATAAGCGAAAATTTATACGGGTTGAATTCCATACATGCTCCACATTGCTCTTCAACTCGGTAAATAAATTCTATAAAAATATCTGTGTTTTATGATTCAACGATTCAGTTTATGATGCTCCTATAAGTTGCAAAAGTTTCACTCGCTTAGAATGTCTGCTTTTTATTTCAATTTATTCATTTAATTTTATTGAAATAAATGTAAGAAGATTCTGCACTATTTTAAATCTCAGTTACCAAAATAATGTTGATACAAAATGTATTTTAAATCAAGCACTTTGTGTTTACTTAATATACTTCAATGTTTATTACTTTTGTAAACAATATACAGGCATGAAATTAAATATCAGTAAGGGAGTATTTATGTGCTTAGTACTGTTTTTTAAAAAAATGCGTTATGATCTCCTCGAGAGATTCAGTTCTATATCGAATAATTTTCTTTCTCCTTAGGTTCTTATCTTTAGACCTTTATTTAATTTTCGTCAGGTATATAATTTAACAATTATTTATTTTTTCACTTTAATACAAAAATATTTTTTTATTGTAAAATATGCAAATCCCCTTCCTTTAATTATTTTGAAACATATTATAAACAAATAATAAATATATATGCTTATAAAACTTGTGTGGCAAATAATATTTCCACCTCTATGAAAACTCTATTTGAAATATCTGGTTCGTACATAAAGGTAAATACATTGTAATTCCCCAAAAGACGTTAAAGGGTTTCATATAATACATATTTTTACAATTTTATTCTGGTTTCCAAGAGAATTTACATACTTACACTATCATATTAGTGATGAGAGAAAACACAGACTGAATAATAAAATAGATGAAATCTTATACATTTCCCATTCAGACTCTTTGATTTTTAAAAAGTTTGGCAAAACATTGCTAACAAAATGGTTATGAACATTTCTGTATTTTCTTTTATATTCGGCAATAAATTTGGTACAGGCAATATACAGAAACCACCTTCAATTAAACGGTTTAAAAATCTTCTACAAAGGAATATAACATTATTTTAACACGCAACGTATATAGTATGTTATATAATTTTTTTTGCTACAAAGGCATTTTATACATTTCCCCCGGCATATATGAACAATCGGTGCAATTTCATTTGCACTATGAACATAAACTGCCTGAATGCCAAAATTTTAATGCCCAACGAGAACCTTACATTTGAATGAAACTGTAAACTTAAATACCATTTAAAGACAGAAACCTCATTCTAAAACATTTCCATTTTTAAGGTATGTTCAACTAATCCCCATAGTTTAAATAGTGACGATTATGATACACTTTTAATCGATTTATTTTATAGTGAAATGCATACTCAACAAGTTAATACCATAAAATCAAAAAGCCGGAAAAAGCAGAGGTGCTTAGAAATGTTTTATAAACTTTAATGTATTAAAATAACTCTCTGTTTTGAAGGTCCTTGTTTGGGTATGAGAATATAATAATTTTGATCTGTTGTCTAACGACTGGAATGGGAGATGAACTACTTGCTATTCACCAAATGCAATATGAGTGCATTTGGTGAATAGCAAGTGAAATTTTGAAAAATTATAAGTATCTTAATTTGAATTAAATTGAAGTATCTTAACACAAGCAAGGAATTTCGATGAACGGGATTAGTACATGAAATCTCATAATTTTATTTCTGTATTATAAACTTTATTTTTATCATTTATTTAATTTACAAACATTTATCGACTATGGTCAAATTATGTTAGTTAGGGAAAACGAATTAAAATTAAAATAATAATGAAAAATTTTCTTAAAAAAGTGTAAAATGTATTTTCTATTGAAATAAGAATTAAAAGTATTCAGCAATTTTTTTTTAAAAAGGGTAATATTAGGATTTTAATTTAAATGGAGATTATTTTTATCATTCAATAAAATTTTCATAAATGTGGTTATATTTCTATGATCTTATGTAAAACAATATAATTTTTTCACAATTACTACCATACACTTGAACGCACGAGACTTAAAAATCATAATTTTACTTAAATGCTTCAGTAGACTAATTCATAAAAGATAATTACTACGTGAAATATAAATGAAATTTTACATCGACTAAGCCTTTAATATTTATTGAGGCATTGAGAGACATGAGAATAGGGCTTAATCAGCTCTTTTGCATAATACCTTACACGATTAGGCATTCTATTCATCCACAATCAATAGCATTTTAATCCACTCAATATCTGGCTTATCAATCATATGTAACATGTAAAGTATGCTAAATATGGGATTGATTTAGTATTTTCTAATTGCTGTTGCGTCATACGGCAAAATTTTAACAGCAAAATCTGAGTAATCACAGACAATAGTGAGAAACAGACATTTGAGAGATGCTGCATACGCAGCTAGCGACATTTCCAGAAAATTTTGTCTTATAAAACTACGATGTAATTTTAGAGGATTTAAGTTCCATCAAACAATTATCTCCAATGGATAGACGGTTAAAAATATTTCAAAATAATAATTTATTAGCATAACCATCATGATGCTTCATATAAGTCGTGTAAATAGTACTTAACGTTTAATACTCTATCCAACCACAATAAAACTGTACATCATTTGTGTTGGAATTCCTTGCATTATTCAGAAAGATTCTTGAACAATTTTAAATAATAGAAATACCAGATGCTATCATAGTTAATGTAGGATTATTAAGGGGTGTTTCTAATATTTTGGCTAAGACTTTGGAAAATATCTTTCAAAAATTCTTAAATTGCATACAAACTTTGGATTATAACAATATTCTGGAGGGTAGCCAAAACCACTAATGAATTCATCAAGGAAAGAAGAAAATTTGCAACCAATGGTGGTTCGTGCATTATAACCATGGGAGTGTAGAAACATAGAATTCTTTACAGAGCAGTGTAACATTTCTGCGTTACTTAATCTTTCCTCATTTAAATTAATTTTGAGTAATATCATATTTACTTGATAAACAGTTAGCCATTTTGACTTGATATAGGTAAGTTTAAATACAGAAGTTTTAACTATTTACTAATTTTTAATTAATTTTATTCAAAATTTAACTTTAAATTAAATTTATACAGTGATTTTTTTCTACATTCTCGTCTATGAATATTTTAGCAACTGCCGCTCAAAAATGAAAAAAACCTTGAAATTTAAGGTTAAAGGGGGAAATTATATTATTTAGAAGAATTTTTTTATTTTATAGCAATTATACTTAATTACTTAATTTACTATAAATAATCCTTTACTCACTTGTTTATTTTCAAATTTGGGTTCACCGAAAAATTTTTCCTCAATGTCAATGGAAAACGGTTAAAACTACATTTCCAACAGCTATGGAGCTATACTTTTCTACAAACCTTCTTCTCTTCAGTCTTTCAAGGAAGTTTTTGAATTTATTTTGTACCCCGAAGCAGAGACAAGCATACCATTATTCTTTGTTTTTTCCTGAAAGCTGAAATCGCTAAAAGAGAAAATGTGCTGGATTAGTTATTGACTTAAAATATTACGTGCAAAAGAAAATAATTAGTGATTAAATTTATACACTAAACATTTTAGGACGGTGTTCTGTACCTATGCTCGGGCCACCCTTCCTTACACCGTTTATATGACTTATCGGATTAAAATTATTTTACAAATTTTCAGATATGTGTCAAAACAGTAGGTCCTGCCTTGTCTCTTATACGCTATAGAGTTTTCGGAATAAAGCAGAAAGGATTTTTTATTGCAAATAAAATTTTAGCAATACAGATAATGCAACAGTATGGAATATTGTCAAAGCAACAATAAACGAATGAAAATGAAATATAATTGAATGCATACTATTCACCCCATACGATAGCAATACAAGGCGTTCTTCACCTCATGGGCCAAATCTTAAAGAAAATTGAAATACACTTAACCCGTCAGCACACGCACGGGGTCTTTTTGACCTCACCTTTTCTCTTTTAAGAAATTTTACGAATTTTTAAAGACTTGCCCCTGTTACTTCCTATACTTTTATAGGGGATCTAGTAGAATATAAAAGTAGCAGAAACCGGTGAAAAGTGGTTTCTCGCTTTTTACTGCGGCGTTTGGGTCAAGCTGACCCGTGCGTGTGCTAGCGTTTCAGATTAATTTAACATTATGGCTATGACAGCGTACAAAAGTGCGCACAGAGAAGAACAGAATACAGAAAAGGAGGAAAAATGAAGGTATGTTCAACATTCCTTTTCTTATTAAAAATCGCATTTGTGTCTTAAATACAAATTATTTGTTCGAGAAATTATTCTTATACTTTGACCATATTTTATTTTTGCACAAATAGCCAATAAAATAAGGAGTGCGTGTCTAACAATTTGGGATCAAAATGACCCCGCTCGTGTGCTAATGTTCAAAAAATGTGTGTGTGTGCTGGAAGGTTAAGGAAGCATTTTTTAAATAGCAATGTGGGTTCGGAAAAGAAAAGAACATGCGGGAAAAAAGGAAATGCTGAAAAAAGAAAAAGAAACTTTATTTTCATTTCAATTACTGAAAGTTTTCAAATGTCCAACCACTTCTTCTTCTTAATTACGGGACACCTCGCCCCTGGTCCCGGACACGAGTCCATTGTCAGGATAGTGCTGAGGGCCCGTGAGATGTTCTCGTACTATATTTTCTTTATATATATATATGCATACATACACTTTCTCGTACATCGATGCTTCCATCCGGAGGGTCACCAAAATGTGCAAGACACTTTAGATGACGTGGTTTCATGCTGAAGCAGACTTGGTCGGCTCTAAATTCTAACATAAATTGACAAGCAGAAAAAAAGAGAAAAAAAACAGGACAAAACCTGTGGAACGAGGTTATTAATCTCCTGATAAATAGAATGAAGGAGACCTAATTTTTCCTCTCTGCTTAAAATTGTGGACAGATTGTCTTTATAATAAATAAGTTTTTTTTGCATACTTTTCCGTGAATGGGCAATTCACCACGTAGTGTAAAGTATCTCCCACGGCGCCACAAGGGCATTTGATGTTCAAGCTCCTTCCAAACCGTACAAAGTACGCTGGGAATCTACCGTGTCCACTCAAAAATTGCACAATAAAATGACTAAATTTTTTCGTATGAATTGAAACCGCCGGTATTAGTTTTTCTGTTTGTCTGCCGTTTTTTGTTGTGGACGAAGCCCAACGCTCTTGCCAAATCTGTATTTGCACATTGGAAACTGCATTTTTTAATTGTTTAAAGGATTTCTTTGGGATATTTTCAATGTTAGGTCTCGTTGTAGCTTTTTTAGCATAACTATCAGCTGCTTCATTCCCCTGAATTCCAGTGTGAGCTGGAATCCAGTGGAGTGTAATGGATTTTTCTTTGCTCATTTCTAAGATGTCGTTTTTATTTGCAAGAATTTCTTGTTTACTTGTTTTAAAAGTGTTGAGTGCTTCAAGAACCGAAAGAGAATCTGTGTATAAGTTGATTTTATTCCATGGTGGAAATGAATTCTAGGGCCATTTGTATTCCTGTGACCTCCGCCTGGTACACTGTGGCAAAATCTGACAACCTAATTGTTCTATTGAAAATCTCTGCGTTATAATAGAATACAACTATAGCTGCACTAACCTGATCGTTAATCTTTGATCCGTCTGTATAGATCTCAATCTCTTCCCCGGAAGATTTGTGTTTATCGTAAGTAATTGAAATATTATCCTCTGGATGAATATTATGTGGGTCTAGTCTGGTTTCGTAATCTTCCCATTTAAAAATTTTTGATCCAAACTTTATGTCGTTATTTATTGTCGTGAGTAAGAATTTGCCAAAAACTCCCTTTGCCTTAATGTCTAGCGGTATAATTCCCGCGATAACTTGTAAAGCTTCCGTAGAAATTGTACGGTAGGCTTTGGTTATTTTTATAAGTGGTCTACGCTGTAGACTATTTAAGGGATCCTTGATCTTTTTTAGTTTTAATCTATTGCCCCATGCTCCTACTCCAAAAAGAAGGTAAGGCTCTATAGCTCCGTAATATATTTTTCTGAAAAGACCGAACGCTTAGAATATAATTCATTAGCTACTGTTGATAGTTTGTAGGTTAATGAATCCATTTTGTCTCTGAGTGCTTTAAAATGTTTGGTGAAAGTGAGACAGCAGTCCCAAGTCACACCGAGGTATTTTATGTTATTTACAACTTGTATTGTATGATTATTAATTGAAATAATGGGAGGGTTTCTGGGATTAAGTCTTCCCCAAAAGTAATAGGCATTTGAAATGTTTTTTGTATATTAAAGGAAAGCTTATGCTCTGCACCCCAGGCAAGTAATTTTTCGAGAATTGCGAATGTCCAACCACTAACATCGATACAGGCCTGTCAGTGTCTACCAAGTGATTGGTGTACCCTTTCGAAGATGCCGTATGTTTCACGAACATTTGCAGCAGTGACTGAATGTCTTGCATGATGTTCTCGTCAGCCAGTTGGAGTCTCGTAGATTATTGCCTTAATGTGTCTCTTTAAGAAAAAACCTATACTTGATAAATCGGGTGAACGTGTTGACGAGACTTGTCCACCTCGTCCAATCCATCGAGGACCAAACGTGGCATTGAAGAAATTACGCACATTAATGCAGAAATGGGGTGTAGCCCGTAGTGTTGAAACCGCACGGCATTTCGAGCGGCATCTAAAACATTATCAAATAATTCTGGTAATACCTCCTTCAAAAAATACTATACGTCGTGCCGTTAAGTCGATGTGTTAATAAATATGTGCCAGTAACAAAATAATTCTTCAACATTTCTTGTTTTACCACCTACACTCTTCATTTCCGACCGCATAATGCTGCCCCAAAAAATGCTTTTTTGTGTATATTTTACCTTCCCTTAAAGTTTTGCTAGCGAGTTCAGGGACTCTCTGAATTTCACTGAATCTGAAAAAAATAATTAGCCCATAACAGGATAAATTGATTTAATAACAATTAACTCTATGCCTATTTTATTATGACAAAAAACTTAATTGCTTTTAGAGAATTAATCATCTCCGAAGCCTACAACTCTTAGATTCTCCCACTGCTTGAATGCTACTCCAATAAAACAAATGAATGCACATTTGCGAAATACATTTCACGATACACCTCGTTCTCAGAGCTCTATCTGATCAGATCATTGTTTCTTATTCTGCTACACATCACCAAGATTAATATCGTTTTAAGTTTTTACATGTCAAGAATCCTTTAACTCCATTCAATGTATTTCGCCTCTAATATCTCTTGATTCCCCCATCCAAAAATCTGAAGGGAAAATAAAAGTATAACGCTTGTTACGGAACATTAGTATTCCAAAATTCTGTCATTGTGGAAAAGACATTTCTTGTATTATAGGTCGCAATAAGGAAAATCTATAAACAAATATTTTGAAATAAAGCTAATTTAACGTTAGAATTGTTTCAAAAATTAACATTAAAATATTTTAAAGATCGTTGATATGTTTTGCGAAAATGGCGAAAATAGATGCGTAGAAAAAGCTGTTAATCTTCTTTTGACGTTGATACAGTTAGAATGGATAAGAATTTGGTGATTTTGAACAAATTTTCTCATTTTGAATTCCATATGCAATAAAGTTTAAATTGGAAAATAGTGGGAACAAAATCGTTCTTCTGATCGACCTTAATAAGATACCATTATTCTTATCTCCACGTTATCTTTCTTTTAGAAAAAAAATAGTAGCCATGACTTTAAGAAGTTATAAAATTGAGCATATTTTTTGTAAACTAAAATGTAAGCTGATTCTAAATTTTATGAAAAAGAACATATAAAGTCGTTTTCACTCAACAGTGCTGTTATATTATTTCCAAAGTGCAACCCCTTACTTTATCATTTTGAATAACATAATTTACATTAGAAAAATGGCCATCAAAATTTCAAAGTCCTTAAATAAACCTTAGGTGCCCCATTTCTCAAAAAAAATGAACAATCAATATGGGCTTTTGCTATTTTTTGATGCGAAGATGCAGTTCCGAAAAGAATGAAGATTTTATCTTGAAATGGAACAGCATTTCAATATAACAAAGATTTTACTTAATTTCTAATAAAATGTTATTGGTGTTGTCACCATGGAAACTATAGTTCTGAAAACCGTTTTGTGGAGAAAGTGGCGAAGAAGCGTGAGGATTTTTCTTCGGATGCTATGAAGTGTTTTTTTTTTCTTTTTATTGTTGATGTATTATCGCTTTTGAAACCAGTTCTGACATATTTGAAATTTTTATTTGAGACTTAGGCTTCCCTTATAAAATCATTTAAAGTAAGAACATCAAATGTGAAAATGCTAGATGATAACCCGACGTTGCTCGGGATCCATATTTTTTTCACATGCCCGCCTCCATTTTTTTTTTCAAAAAATATTGTCACTAACTTTCCCCAACAGACCTAAATATACTTTCAAAGCTAGTCTCTTTATTTCCTTATAACAGTATAGTTTGAAAGAAAACGCGAGAAGTCTGGAAAAACAGTTTTTTAAAAAACTTTTAAACAATATACCGTATATAATCAGAATTAACCCCGCGTTGCCGATTAAAAATATGAACGTCAAAAAATCTTTAGGACGAACAAAATGCCAATAAAAATATGCATTGCGAAATAAAACACCATAAGACGAAAAAAAAGAAAGAAAAAAAATTAAAGAGAACGATTTTTTCCCGATTTTTATAAATCAAAATATGGAAGCTCGTTAAAAAGAAAAAAATAAGAAAATATATAAAAAAAAATTAAAAACTTTTTTCCAAACCAGCTTTCTTTACTACGGCTCAGTTTTTAATAAGAGTCGACGCAGGAACTTGAGCTCAAGATGAATAACATGTGTTCTTTAACTAAAGATAACATAATATTTTGATCGAAATATGTCTGAATCACGATGCGAGAGTTTATGACGTCACCGATGCGAAATGCATACTGGGAAGGAAACCCGCGTCCTTGGTCGTGACCTTCGAAAATACTACTACTACTCGATAATACTTTGAAGTATTTTCGAAGGGAACGCCTTGGTACGCAGGGCGTCACCGATGCGAAATGTATACTGAGAAGAAAACCCGCGACCTTGGTGCACATGACGTCACCGATGTGAATGTATATTGGGAAGCCAACCCGCGATCTTGGTACGAAGCTGGGTAGAAAGCGAATCGCAACGAGTGAAAATCTTTTAACACTTCAGGAAAAAAAATTAATTAAAATTTAACGAAAAATTATATTTTAACCGTTCTTGTTTCAAATGAAGGATAAATGTTCCAGTTTTTACCTCAAAAAATCTGAAAAAGATAACAAAATTAGAACATCGGTAGCTGGAAATTTAAATTCAAGACTGAAAATTTTTCGGAAAAAATGATTTATGAGTATTATTTTTAAAAAACGCTAAAAATAAGGAAAATTATGCAGAAGTTTCAAATTACTTACATTAGAAAGGCGAAATTTTACACTTTACAATGTTATAAAAATTACGGTTTTGCGATGAGAATAAATGCAGAAAATATTCGAAAATATACAAAATACGACTGAATTTGCCACTTGCAATTAAATAAATGAAATCTAACTCGAATTTAAAAATAAGTTTTAGGTATTAGCTCCCTCTTGTGCTAATCCATAACTGTGCCAAATTTGGTCGTCGTTTGTCCAACGATGTGGGCGTGCATAAAGAATAAAAAAACGAACATAACACTTAAGATATCCTGATATTTGGGCAATCCATCCATTTTTAAATAAAAAATCAGTGATGTTAGTTAATATCAATATCGATGGTATTGAATCTGATATAAATGATCACGGTAAAATCAATATTTACTTTTAATAATTTTGCAATTAATAATAACTACTACTAATTTGGAAACTTTATTGCAAAAGAGAAACTAGCTGATATCACATAAAATTTTCTAAATGCCTTTTTAAATGAGTGTGCGTCTTTTTAATTGACTTCATACAAGGCATCTTATTTTCGGGAATTGTATGCATTGTTTGAAAAAAATCAGGGTTTCTATTTAATTTTGCTGAAACTGCATTTGGAAATCATCATCTTTTGCTGGAAATGTACCTGATGAATTTTAACAGATTCACAATGGATTCAAATTAACTTTAAATTGCTTCGAATTATTCTTCGGTTCAACCATCTCATTCAGACGGCCTTCATAAATAGAGATTTCGAAACAAATGTTGAAATCTTAATCGAACATTAATTTATCATCGATTGCGTGAACTTTGAAATAGGTAAGTAGCTTGCAAAACACAGAAGAAAACTTATAAAAATATTTTCCTAATAAATAGAAAATAAAAGAAGAGGAATTCTGAATTTTAATTTTAAAGTAAAATACCTAAATTAAATAATGAAACGTGATGTTAAATTATCAAAAAGCAGAAGTTTCTTTACAACACGCCTGTTACGCCACGAGAGGGCGCTCTCGGTGCCGCGAGAGTTACTCTCTCTTGTTCTGTATTTTTATGAGACGATGATTGTGAGTGTTCCGAGTGTAAAGTGACGCATGTTCGCTTCCGAAGAAATAAAGTATGGTAACCATCAAAGCGAAATTGTAATTTCTTCTAAATAAGATCTAGAATAACAAACAACGTCTAATAAAATTTCTTATGGTACGAACTAAAGATATCGGTATTGAAAGTTAAATATCTTAGAAATAAATTCCATTTCTGTGTGAAATACATATACTCCTTCGAATTTCAATTTTATAGATGCAGTGTATTATTCTTTATGATGTCGAACCAGTAATTGTGTGTTGTAATAAATCAGGAAAAATGTAACACAAAAATAAATATAAAGGCTTGAAATAAGTAAGATAAAATTAAATTATACGTTTTGCAAATGCTAAATATTTAAAGGCAAACACTACGATATATTTTATCAGATTGTTTAAAACCAAAATGGCATTTTGCTTTGGATATAACATAACTCTGTCATTAAATGCAAATGCGAGGATAAAAAATATTAGTTTCATCAAATAAGATTTCACATTTCAAATATAGATCATATACAGAAATAAGGAGTATAAATGCACTTATATATGAAAAGAAATAACAATTAATTCCATATAAACAGTTATCGTTAAATTCTAAAATGTAAACATGTTTTGAACCAAAATTATCGCGAGACGGAAATTCCTTTGAAAATAATTCATAGCTCTTATTTTTGATTGTTTAAGCTATTGTATAAAAGCTTAGATTCATTATAATTGGTAATAATTATTTTCAAAGGAAGTGTTCAGGTCTTGTTTACTACAAATATATCGTAGGAACTCATTTTCAGGAAAGTGCTTTAGTTTCGTTAACTATTTAAGCATTTGTGTAGAAGCGGAGTATAAAAATTCTTTAAGGAGACAAAAGTTATCTCTTAAGGGACGTTTCCAATTCCCACTGATAGAACTGAAGCGCAATTTTCTTAACTATGTTTTATTCATGCGTATATTAATTCACTGCAAATGCATCAGAAAATAGGTTTGTTGATTAAAGCTCCGTACAAACAGAATACATACCAAAAAATGTCTACGCTTTGTTCAGTATTTTAAAATTTCTGAAACAAGTACAACTTCGCCTTTATATGTTTTCTTCCTTTCAGTTGAATGGTACTGTCTATACTATTTTTCGAGCATTGAAATAATTTCCTAGTCTCCGTCTATTTTCATTGCAAAGCAAATATTTATATTTTATTTTTAGCAAACAAAGCAGGTATTAGAAGATATAATATGAAGTGAAAAAAGGAAACCGCCTTTTCAAATATCCATTTCGTGATGTTAAATAAGTTGCTGTGGAATAATTAAAGGAAAAGTTTGCATTTCTTGAGAAAGGAGTAACCTCACTTTTTCTTAGCAATAGGAATGAGGTAATATGGGCTTTCCTTAAATAACAGTTTTAATTATTCATACCTTTTCATTTCACTAGGATGTACTTTCATTTAAAACCGAGAAAGTAAATTGTTTTTGAACAAACATTCTTAGCAAATAATTAATAATAATTTTTTTAAACAATATTTCTTCGAAAGTAAATTTCAGAAATCAAAATAAACATCGATTAATTCCGTAGCATATAGTATTTTGTTATACGATAAATTGTTGAGCTGCACATACTAATAACGGAGATAAATTATACCTAAGTGATTGATTATATTAGCATCTTCTTCTGAAGGTATACTACGATCGCTCTTCAACATTTTGAATCTTGGTTAGGTGATGAGGGCAGCAATTGAACATATAAAGATGTGAGGCAATATGACTCGAAAAATCATCCTATTTATTGTTGCTAGTTATAATAACGTCCCGTTTTGAAGTAACACGAGGATTATTTTGGTATGAGCTTTGTAATTTTTAGCCGCGGTCAGATGACGAGGACGACACTTGAGCTGTCACCCCCAATTGGAATGTGCACAGATGATTGTTGCCTTTATTTTTCACTTGCTATTAACAGATTATTTTTTGTAACTTTATTATGAAAAAAATTATGCTTACATCTTTTTTAATGCATACTTCTGTTATTCAACTTTTTTATTAAAATTCTCGCGTTGAAGTTCTTCAAAAATATTTAACTAAATTAAGTTTTATGAAATACAATTTTATGTCCGCGAATATTTATAAGATGAATCAATAAGAGCAGTGAAATTAGTTATTATATCAATAGATGCACACGTACATAAATATTGAAGCGAAAATGTTCACCTGTCTATAACAATATTATTTCTAGGTCCCTACGATATCGTTGTATACAGGTTTTGCTTTAATTTGAAAATAAATGCATTTTTGAACAAAGTACACCCCATTTTAATCAGAATCCCTTTCTTAAAATTAAAAGATGCGATATTTTTCAGGAAAACAAAAGCTTAATAGTTTTTTGTGCCGCAGTGCAAAAATAAATAAAATAGATCGGATGAAAGCAAAGAAGACGTGACAGAGAGACGCGAGAAATGAAGCACATTTGCATGAAATTCTGCGCATTTGCATATTCTCGATGACATTACACTATTTTAAGGCCCATATTCCAAACTAAATAATCAGTTAATCGGTTTACTGTAATAAAATTTTGTTATATTCTTTATTATTTATTTAAATTATTATTATTTATTTTACTGGTGACCGCCTTTTAGTGAATTTGAGAAAAAAATTAAAGACTCTATAAACATTATATTAATGAATTATGCGCCAAAAACTAGTAAGCAGAAAACAATTAAAATAAAATGTCTTCTTTTTAGTACAGTAGTAAAAATGTATTTTAAAAAATTGTTTCTATGAATTACATTTTAAACTTTACTTTCTTATGAATTCTTGACTTGAAAAAAGTGTCATTCCTCTCATAAATTTGATAAATATCCACTTCGGCGGAAGTTAATTTTTGGCATGTCATTTTCTGTAATCAATCTAGTACCACGTATTAAAAGAAAATCGAGAGTTTATTTTTCAATAATAGGTACTTACTGTCTGTATGTTAGGATTTCCTTTATAGCTAAATTGTGTTTTTGTCCTATGATAGTAGGGGAGAGTGGAGTAAAACCAGGTACCCATGATTCTGACAATGTTAATTCTTCTTTCTAGCGGGCAGATTCTGAATTACACTCTACTAGTCAAGAAAAAGGAACAGTCATAGTGACGCGTTGCAGCTGTTGAATTCACTACTTCTGTGAAGTTTTAGTTATACCCTATCAAACAATAAGGATTAACTCCAAGAAATGCGCTGTTATATTTGTTTTTTCATAAGCTCTGCGCTAGGGGTAAACCTGGGTACTCCAAGTGGCGTAACACCGATACAGTCAGTATTGATGATTCCTCCGATCAAGACGATAAAAACACATCAGACGTGCATTGTTTATATTTTAATGATGAATTTTCTAATTTAAATAAAGAATAATAGTTAAACTACTATAAAAACTGTCTTTTCTGTGTCCACGAAAGCTTCAGTGGTGCGGAGAAAGAATACAACTACATGTGAATTTTTAACTAATATTCCTAAATTGTCGTACAAAACAAAACAAAAACGATTGAAACTTTTCCACTGAAAATCGAGTTTTCCTAATTCCCTATAACGATAGCATGTCTACCCGGTTTTACCCCATTGGTGGGGTAAAACTGGGTTCTCTGACTTTTTTTATATAAAAACTATTGATAACAAAGAATGAAACTGTGGCTTTTCTGGAAAAATATATTGTACTAGGATAAACAATGAATATTTTATTTAAATTTGACAAGCTCTCTGTAGAATATTTTATTTCCATCAAGCCTTCGAACCTTAGCTACCCGTATTACCCTACTTTCCCCTCTCGAAGAAAAACTTAAATGTTATAGCATGCAAGAAAACCCTTAGAGCTAAAAATAATTTCAAAACCTTGAACCCCTTAACCTTCAACAGAGTGTCTGAATTACAGAATTCATGCTATTAGAATCCGTAATTAAGCCAACGTAAAAATTTATCGTAAAAACAAAAATCACTTGGACATGCTTAAATGTCTCAAGTATACCTTCTCAAACTTAAATAGATTGAAATAATAAAAAAATATACCAAATGGGTGGTGTCGTGTAATTGGGAGGTTAATTAAATTCATAAGGCAAGGGGTTAATTCGAAGCTTCATAAAACACCTATTTTAAAGCGCAATTCAAGCAGCCTATTTTTAAGATAAATCATTCCCAGCTTCAGAAAAGTGCGTGTGGGAAAGTGTTTACATACTTTTACTCACATGCGGATATACACTTAAATTAAATTTGCATCATTTAATTTAATGCAGATTTATGGCAGTTGAATACAAAAAAAATTATATCGTTGGAGCATTTTACGTCATTTCAAAGTCTATGAAGCATTTCATTTTCATAGCGGCTTTTGAAATCTCTTTTTACGATGCATCAGTTTTAATTTACGTACGGATGTAAATTTTTTAACTTTATGTTTTGAATGTTGAATTTTATGCTGTCATTTTCTTCTTCACCAGTTTAGCAAAAATAATTGGCATTGGAATATTTACACGGAAAAAATGTGTACATTTATTAATTTATTAAATTGTTTTGCAAAATAGAATTGATTACAAAAAATTTTTGTTTAAAAAGAGAAACATTTTTGAGAAACTAGTTTTTGAAATATTCGGAATCGAATATAAATATTGAATGAGTTCATCGTCCTTTATAGCTATTCATTCATCATGAAAATAATTTCAAGTGTATGGCGTTTGTTTACATCTTGCATTAAAGCAATTTTATTTATCCGAAATATTAAATAATTTCTTTAAGACTGTACGGAATTACTCCAAGTTTTTCGAAAAAGCTTTTAGAATACTAACTTGTTGAATTGTCATTGTGAATCTTCAAGCTGGTTCTCGGAACTAATATCTGCTTTCAGGAATTTACTTCATTTTTAATTGAAGTAAACTGGAAGAAACATTTGATTAATATTATGTAACTTTAAAACAAATGCTGCGTTTGTTTCATTCATTTTGTAAGAAAAATACTCTTCTAAATTTCTTTCCAAAGAATAAGCAAACTGAGTGAAGCTTTATACAATTATATCACTTCAACAAAAAACTCACAGTTTCAGAAAAATGACTGTTTCTTTGCTCTGTCATAATCCTATACATATTTAGAAATTTTAAATTGCCTCTTTATGCTTCTGTCTCAGTTCAAAATTTAAATCATATGCAACACTGAATCATTCTAAAGGGCATGTTGAATATTTCCAAACAATATTTTATTTAATTTCGTAGTTAAATCTTACAAATATTACGCTAAAATATGAAAATCCAATATTTTCAAAATTAGAAAATTAACGTTATCTTGTAGTGCCTAGAAAATTACACTATATGACCAAAAGTATCCGGGCACTTTCAGCTTTTCACATTTTTTAGAATTTCTCCAGAAAAAATTGACTGACTGCCCTTAAACTTCGACCATGTAATAAATAGACTGTAACTCACATTTTACATTGAAGATTCGGTCCTGAGGGCATTTAGGGGACCGTCTAACTGATGAAGACAAAAAATTTTTGGCCCAACCAGCTTCACAGAATACTGATAACAAAATAAAACTTTCAGAAATGGTTTTTTATGTACATAATATTTATAGGAATTTTCATAAATCGAGCTCTAATATTTGAGAAGATATAAAGGTTTTCTTAAAAAATCCCAAATCTTTCCGCCTGTTTTTTGCTTATAACATGCAGAGTTTTCTGTTATATTATACGAAACTTAGAAAAAAATGACAATATTTTAGAGAAGCATTTTCTACAAATTTGGAAAATTTAGTTTGAATATTACAAGAAATATGACTATTTTTTTTTAGGAAATAATGTTTTACTGCGCATGCGAGAAACAGAGCATAACTTTTCTTTCACAAATTTAAAGCCAAATATATTGGGCAACTTATATAAAAAATACAGTTCAATATAATTAGTATTCAGAAAGAAATCGGCATTACAACGAGCAGAATTTTAGCTCCTATCGAAGAGACGCTAAAAGATGAGGGGTTGTACACAAATTTATATTTTTTAAACTTATATCTTTGAATAGTTATATTGAATTGTATAGTGGTTAGAATTTGCTGAATACCCATGAACACTTATCAATTACGTGCATAACTCAAATTTCAGCTAATTAGGAACTATAAATAACAAAAGAAATTATTACTTTAATTATATTATTTGCATGATTATTCACAAGTTACATATTGTTCTTATTTTACGGTCAAACGATATTTTAAATACATTTCTTTCATGGCCAAACGATATTTTTATCTAATTAATTTCTTTTCTCAAAATATTTTAATAATTCTACAAATATATTTTTTATTCCTTACAAATATTACAAGTGTTCATGGATATTTCGCAAATTTCAAACCACTATACAATTCAATATAACTATTCAAAGAAATAAAAGTTTTAAAAAATATAAATTTGTTACAACCCCTCATCTTTTAGCTTCTCTTCAATAGGAGCTAAAATTCTTCTCGTTATAATGCCGATATCTAATGATATTGAACCGAATTTTTTATATAAGTTGGCCTGTATGTTTGGCTTTAAAATTGTGAAAGACATATTACGCTATATTTCGCGCATGAGAAGTAAAATATTATTTACTAAAATGCTCATATTTCCTGTAAAATTCAAACTTTTTTTGCCAAAATTTTACAAAATGCTTCTCTAATTTATAGTCATTTTTTCTGTAGCTTCGCATATTGTAACAGAAAGCTCTGAATGTTATAAGAAAAAAACAGACTAGAAAATTTGAGAATTTTTAAGAAAACCTTTATATCTTCCTAAATATTAATGCTGAATTTATGAAAATTCCTGTAAATATTACGCACATTAAACATAACGATTTTTCAATGTTTTATCTTGTTATCAGTATTCTGTGAAGCGGGGTGGGCAAAAAAAGTTTTTGTCTGCATAAGTTTGTACACAGTCCCCTAATTGCCTTAAGAATCGAATCTTCAATGTAAAATGTGTGTCGCAGTCTATTATTCGCATGGTCGAAGTTTAAGAGAAGTCAGTTAATCCATTCCGGAGAAATTCTGAAAAATGTGAAAATCTGAAAGTGGCCGGATACTTTCGGCAATATAGTGTATATCAAACGTACATACATATAGGTATAAAGTTATTCAAATAATTAAAAATAATAGGCTAAAACATTTTCAGGACTGATTAAAAAGAAGTCTAATGCGAGCACATTTTTTTGAATTTGTTTGTATATAACCTAGCAAAATTTAATGTCATGACCAGTCTTATAAATTCCTTGAACGAGTCCAATGCGATGAAATAGATAACATTTGATGGCCAGATAACATAAATAAGCTCTTTCAAGCAATCCTTGGTTAGTCCATGTATTTATTCAGCAACATTTGCAGCCGCAGCGTAAAATGTCACTGCCTTCTATTCTTTGTTTTGTTTGCGTTTGTTCTTTCGATTTATGTGTTTCTGTTTTCAGATATTGTGTTGCGGTATATTTCGTAACATTCTTTTTCTGACAGTAAATCGTTCATTGTTGTTGAAATGCCAGTGATAATTCAATCACCCTTCATTTTTTCTGACTTCTAGAAGAAAATGTTGTGAATCACTGATGTCATGCTTTTATCTCTTGAACGTTCGCAGTATTATTGATCGAATTTAAAAATAAATATATAAATGCGTTCATTCCATCTTATTTCGATTTCGATTTTCAATAAATATTTTGTAGTGTTGAGCAAATGATATTAGTTAATGGAGTGAAATTAGAGAGACATTTTGATCAAAAGAATTATGTTTTTTACATACTAAAAGAATGCCTTTCATTCCATCTTATTTCTATTTCGATGATCAACAAATATTTTGAATTGTCCAGAAAATAATATTGTTAGTGCAAAGACATTATGATCTAAAGTATTATGTTCCTTACATGCTAAAAGAATATAACCTGAATTTAAAATAAACTCAGGCTTCATATAATTGATTAAAATTTTATAGAAATGACGAATTCCTATAGTCAAATCTTAATTTAAAGGAAATGAAGTCATGTCTTCACTATTATCACAAAGTTTTTTATTTGTTTGCCTCAAAGAACAGATATGCACCTCTACGCATAAATTAATTAGTATTGTTTATGTAGATTATGATTTCAAAATATTAATTCAAGCCTGAAAAGGGATTGGTCAGTCCTTTACACCATATGCTAATTGGCAATGTCTTCTATTCATTCACAACCAATTGCATTTCAGTCCCCATCATATTCAATACAAGTTTCATGTTCAGTGTGCTAAATATGGGATTAATTTAGTAATTTCCGGTTGCATCATGACGCTAAAATGTGTCTGTGTAATCTGAGTGATCACAACAATGAAGAAAACACATATTTAAGTAATGGTACTCTTGTAATTAATGACATTTATAGCAAACTAGATGATAACTCAACGTTGTTCTGGATCCATATTTCTATATACTCGCCTCCGTATTTTCCTACAAATATTCCCACTAAGTTCCCCCCACAAACATCAGTCTTCTTTCAATCTTTTCTTGTTGAAATAAAACCTGCAAATCTAGCCTTTTTATTAACTTGTGACAGTATGGTTTGAATGAAAACGCGAGAGGTTTTGAAAAATAAAATTTATTTTAAACTTCTAAACATTATACTGTATAAGGACTAATACAACATTAAAATGAATACGCAAAATTTTCTCGGATTGCTGATTAAAAATATTAACCCAAAAAAATTTTAGAAAAGTAAAATCTTGGTAAAAGTGTACGTTGCAAAATAAAACAGCAAAAGACAAAAAAAGGCTGAGGAAACATCTCCAAGAAAACGATTTTTTTTCTAATGTTTAATAAATTAAAACACGGTACCAAAATATGTTGTCTCTCACCCAGAAAATTGTTTACAAAAGAAAGACGTTTCCGAAAATTAAAAAAAAATTGCTAAAATTTAAGAAAGTCACACAAAAACTTCAAATTCTTATTAGAACGGAGAAATTTTGAAATTTACAAAAGTATAAAAACTACAGTTGTCTTATGAGAATATATGCAGAAAATCCGTGAAAATAGGCAACCACTTAACTTTAAATTAATAAAATTATAATTCGACTTTTAAAATAATTTTTATGGTTTTAACTCCCTCCTGTGCTAATTCTCCACTGTGCCAAATTTGGTCCCCGTAAGTCAAACACTCTGGGCTTGCACAGAGAAGAAAAAAACGAATATACATACTCAGGAAAAAAGCTATTTAAATGTATAGATTATACCTAATGAATTCACTACATAATTATAGAAGACTGTCAAATTCCTTTAAGCCTTGAATCATCTAGGTTTGTTGTTGAGCGTTATCTTCAAAATAATAATTGTTTATTAGAATGAGTGTAATACTTAACACCAAAAGTAAATCTCGTAAATACTACATAATATTTAGTTATAGCTCATGAAACTAAGTAATTCTACTGACTGCCATCTTTCAAAATTAAAATGTACGTTGATCCAAGTTTGGAATAAGAAATTACATAAAATATTTTCCTCTCAGAAAACCATTTAATAAATTCAAAGTACGTCTTCCGACCTGAAAATTCTGAACAAAACAGCCTACAGAAGTAAAATACACATCAAGACTTCACAGCCCTTTACAAACTACATTAGATCTTTCATTTTTCAGAATAATGAGCCCTTATTGCGGCCTTTTTTTCTATTTTTATCGTGCGAATATGAGCCTCTGAAGAAGAATGGAAGCTTTTGTTTAAAAATGGCCTGCATTTCATGGTACGTTTTTTTACTTAGCAATTGTCCTCGCATCGTTGCTTCTGAAAATTGTCACCTTAAAACCCTTCGTAAAGAAAGTTATAGGAAAATATGATGGCTTCTTTACATGCTGTTTAATTCTTTTTTGTTGTTAATTCGCTTTCAGTACTTTATTTCTCAACAAAAGTATGTATAAATATGTTTCCTTTACAAAGATTTCAGAATAATGATATCATATTTGGCGGTATGAAGTCTATATCTTTCCCCGTTGCTATAATGGAAGAATATTTGTACAGGAATAGAACACTCCGTGTAAAAAAAAAATAAGAAAACATGCGAAAAAAGAAATAATATTTATAAACAAACAACCGAAGCAACAAAGGTCATTCTATAACAAGATGCGAAATATAACTTGAAAAAAGAAGAAGAACAATTATTTTTATTGCGCATGTGCAAAGCGTTGAATTTCCTCTTTAATGCTTATTGGAATTTCATTCCAAAATAAAGTATCAATAAAAAAAAGGAATGAACATATTCATTTCAATTTTGATTAATAAATCTGGAATAAGAAATTGGTAAATAAACCAATAATTTTCAACACAACTTTTGCATCAATGCCTTTTCGCTGATCAATTTCTTTACATTTTTTAAAAATTATATAAATATTGAAGATTTTTCTCTTTCATATCTCTGTATTCTATATAAAAGCCATTTCAAACTAACTCTTTTGTTGCAGAACAGAACTGTCTCAAATGGTATAACATTATGACTTGAACTTTACTCATTATACTAAAAGTAGTGAAACATGATTATTAATTCACGTAAAACGAAAATGTGCAAAAATTGCCCCCCAAAAAAAAAATCAACACAGGCTCAAACGGCTTCCACAAAAACTACTAAAGGGGTTGCAGTTTTAGTAGTGGCCACCATACTCTTCAAAGAATTGCAATTTAAATAACCTAATAATAATAATTCATTGGACCTTTTAAAATATGAATGAATATCAGTCAAATTAAAAGGTAATCAGAGTAAAATTTTAATATAAAATGAATATAAGCCACATAATTGAAATTTGAAATCAGCAAACATATCGCAAGAAATAGTTTCCATTATTTAATTTACAAAATGTCCGTTGCTTTGAATCGATCATTATATATCTACATATTTGAATAAACTCTCATCTATCTGAACATTGTTGATTAATTGTCACAAGGAACAAGAATAATACTAATTGCGTTGAAAATTAGATGAACGCAGATATTTGAAAACCGAAATAATTAAAATTTTGTTTTGTTTAAAAAATAACTTTGTAAAATATCTGAAAGTAAAACTTTATTTTTGAAGTAGCTTATAACTATAATTAGTTTTCTTCGAGATGCTTAAAATCAAATCTTCTAAGAAATTTCTTTTGTTTTACCAATTGTGTTTTCCCGATGTCTCTAAAATCTTCTTCGGGTTTTTAAGAATTTTTTTTTAGCCATAACGGAAGAAATCCTAATTTAGCGGAAAGCCTTATCGCAATTACTCGAAAATATTTTAAAGTAAAAGTGAACCAAGAAAATAAGAAGGAGAAAACTTAAACAAGGATGAAACAAAGGATTTTAAAATAACATTAGCATTGATGTCCTGGGCCTCTGTCATGACAAGATTAGATAATTTAACTCAACAATATTTTCTTAGGTCTCTAAAATAACAAAGAATGGAATTCTTTAATTTACTTTTTATCCTTCTTCTAAGTTTTATTTTCCATTAGATGGAGGTATTTATTACTAGGTTTAAGCTTTTAAGACATGAAAAATCTAGAGGCGATTTCTGCAACCATTATTTTTTCACAAAAACTAATTAACATTCCTACCTTGTCTGAATAGCTGTGATGCTAGAATTCTGTGGCGCTGGATGGTGTGAGCTGGCATTACCCAATCTAGTAAAAGTATGGGCGAATTTTCTGTTTGGGTTATTTGCATTAAAATAGAACTTCTGTCATAATCACCAACTTTCGGTGTTTGTGCTAGGACAATGGAAATCTTCAAAATTTCAACAATCTGAAGATGTTAATTAATGTTTAAATTAGAGCTTTTTAATTTACTGTTTAATGTTGCATTTAACCATATGACTTAGATAATCCAGGTGGTTAAATTTTAAACCGACGATTTAGCTAATTACAATCGCTCCATTTAGAATTTAGCCATTTTAAGAACTTTTTAATCGATTTAGATAAAAGGGTTACACGAACTCAAAGAACACAGAATTCAACGATTTTTTGTGCTAAAGAAAGAACTGACTCGAACTTGTCGCCTGATACAGTAACCAAATGGATTTGGCTTACGGTTTTATCAGATGGTTACCGAAAAACGATCTGTGAACCCAAAATAAACCAACCAGAATACTCGTCTATAAGAAAACACTGAATTCGCATTCATCAGGACAATTCAAACTAAGAATTCCATCTTCGCAAAGTGTCCCATAGCAGAATTCTCAGAGTTACAAAATGCATGATAGAAAGTGATTCGAATAAGCGTTTTAATAATTAAGTAGTTAAGAATTAAAGTGAATCGTTCAAGTTCTGATTATTTTTCACTAAAATTGCAATGGTAGTGGAGATATGTTATATTTTCTGAGGAACAATGATTCAAGTACGTAGTTCAATTTGTATTTCCCAGACCGCAAGAACTATTGGAAGTCCACCTTTAATTTAAAAGCAGCAAATTAACTTTGAGTTTTCTCAGAACTGAATCTTATGGACTTGGTTTATTTTAACTCCTAACCCCCCCCCAATTATAAGTACAAATTTTTAGATAACCGCTTTAATCTAAATCTCTGTTATTAAACTTACCAAATAACTATATTTAATTAGATTTTTTATTTCATTATTTTTTTGTGTAATTTGTCTTCCTGAATCCAAGATACTCTTGAGGTCGCATATTCATATCAAATTGATGCTAAAACTTTTTTCATGGGAAAAAAAGGATTGCTTGTCAAAAAATTAATCATAATAAGTCATTTTAAAACGAAATATTGTAAAATGTGGTAATATTATTTAGGTTTCATTTCTTTAAAATTCGATACGAGCTACATCCATTAATAATCTGCTAAGAAGAGTAAGATGATGTTCACACTTCAGCTCATTGTCGGAGCCTTTAATCAGAGTGATGCACAAAACGTTTTAGAAAAAAAAACGAATAATTTTGAAGTCCTTTTGAATGAATAAATGCATTATTTTCGGAAAAATGTTTTTTAATCAACAGAATTTTAATATTTAACGACATGAAAATGAATTTTTAAAAAAATTATATATTTCAGAGTGTTTTTTGTCAAAATAAAAGTACTAAATTACATTTGAGCTATGCAAACCTATCATAAAATTATTTATTAATAAAATATAGGAGACATTCTGGTTCTAGAGATCGCGTTACTGAGAGCGCAAAAATTCTATTTTTGTGAACTAGAGAAGAATCTCGAATAGAAATCTACTCAATCGATCAAAAATAAAACTGTAGGGAAAGACAATTAGCAGGAAAAGGGAGATAAAAGTCTATCCACTGAAAAGCAAATGATTGGCATTTATCTAGAGTGTTTTTACATAAAGAAGATAGTAAAATGTATGTTTTTATTTCAAAATTAATGTTTTACCTTTGATTATGTTTTGTACACCATGTAAAACAGACTTTTATCACTCTTGACAAGAAATTCAGTAACTATTATCTTTTATTGAAAAGATTAACGTGATTTTCTGAAATTGTAATGCATTTAATGACACTTCACAATCGTACAAACGGTCCGACTGTAATCGACTCTGTAATGGTGTGTTAATCTGTGGATAGATATGTATTTTAAGGTAAGGGAAGAAAAAATCGAAAATTCTTTATCGAAGATACGTTAGATATCATCTATTTATTATGAGATCTGTTTTTGTCATGGAACTTTGTTAGAGGTAGTAGTTATTTAAAAATATAAAATAATATATAGTCGAAGAATGATATTAAAAAATATTAATTTTAATTATATTTCATTTTTTTTCAAAACATTTCGAAAGGATATCTAGATTGTAGGACATCCCGATACCTAAAAGTTCAAGATCGTGCGTGAGTCTACCTGCAAATAGTTCATTTTAACCAAGCTTTGCATTTCTGATTTCGACTAATCTTAAATACAAGGATGATCTCGATCGGTGATTGTAGCTAGGAGACCATAATGCCAGTTTCTTGGCAGAAGACGTTTTATGAGTCATTGTTAATGACGCTAAATATCGGTCATTTTTGACAGTCGTAAATTTTCGATGCTCTTGGGTAGGTCTTTTGGATGTACTACCTCTATAATGGAATTGCTATCACAATCGTGAAAACATTCTTGTGTGTTTCTTAAGATCGTTTTTCTTTTAGTCTTATGACTACCCATATTCCAGAAAATTCATTGTCCACTAGTTATTTTTTAAGCTTGCGTGTTTTAACCCTATGAGCCCTATTCCGCCTCAAACCGCCCGTTCGACAGAAGCCGGACTCGGGCGGTTTCTGGCGCCTTGGCGATTGATCCAGCAACCATAGGTTTCGACCTCCTAGAGTTTCTGTAAAGAACGTGACGATTCCATTCTGTTTTTGTGAGTGAAAATTCACTGCAGGATTGGAAGCAGTGGAATCCTCACTCTAGCCGGGTTCAGAGAGTTAAATGGTATCTCCATTAACAAAAGCAAAGAGAAAATTCGCATTAAATTTTCTTTATTCTTGAACTCTCCTGCACATGTGTTGAACGTTCGTTGAATAATAATATTCTTAAAAGTATAAGATAAAATGAAGTCCTTTATAGACGTTATAATTCTACACAAAAAATGCGTGTTATCCTAAACTTCTCAAGTGTTCTATGGAGTCTTTGCCAACCCAATGCAACACATTCCTAAAACAGAAGGTGTTATCCAATTATGTAGTAAATAAAACATATTAGTTCAGGTGTGAAAAACACTAAATTAAATTAGAAGTTTGGTCTTAGAAGATGGATTCTTTTGATACTTGCAAAATTTAGCAGATAATACATTAACATTTCATTTAAATAACCTTAAGATCTCTTAAAATTTATATTTATCTAATTCATAAGCTTTAATTTTCATGGTAACTGATCCAGCAATTTGTTAAAAATAAATAAATAAATTCCTCTTCTCATCACCCAATATTAATGATACATCTCACAAAATTATCTTCCATTTCAATTAGGAAAGTGTTAATATTCGAAGGAAACCTAAAGTCACTTTCAGTTTTACGGCAAATGATTAATCCTTTAAGAGCAATGTTTTCTATGAATCTACATGTAATCAGATAGACGTTTATTTAATGGATTTTAAATTAAACAGAATCTCTCTAATGTACCATATAAAAAAGTAAGGATGAAGTACTTGTAACTTAAACATTATATAAAACACAAATAAAATCGAAAATTCAAACAACACAAATAAAATAAATTCGAAAAGTATTCAATATCAAAGAAAACAACACATAGGAGTGGAAAAAGAAAGTAAAAAAGTAAAAATAATGGATGCTTTCTTTTGACTTCTAGAAAAATAATCTTGAAATATGTATTAGCCAATGAAACGTAAATCCACTTACAAACCACAAAACAAAATCTTCGTCATTTCTTTGTTGCTTGTAGTTAAGGATTTATTAGAGCCGAAATAAAATTTCATATATGCTTAATATTTTATTTAAAAGGCAATGTAAGCTCTCTGATTCTTAGAGAAAATCTTTCACAGATAAAATAATGTGTGGGTAAACTATTTATTTATACTGAACCAAACATTTCGCTTGACATAAAAATAAATTTTCTTAAAATTTTTGCATCATGCCTTTTTAGATGAGTGAATTATAATAATAAAATAACTAAAAATTCAAATTCCCGAAGCATTTTCTCCTAATTTTATTGTTTAGGAAACAATTTATTTGTATATAAGTTTCTGCTATTTCATTGTATGATGTATCAGTTAAACTTTATTTAAAATTTTTAATATGTTTATGCCTATTTTTAGCTTTTCATTTTTCCAGCTTCTTTTTCGAGCTTTTCAAATTTAATATTATCTTTTAAAGGTTTATGCAAGGGAATGAAAGCAGCTTAATAAATAATCTATATTTGGTTACTTGTATATCAATTGACTGCTAAAGAAAACATTCTAAGAACTGCGTAGAATTGTTGTTTATGAATTTATGGACTGCAGAAAGCTCTAAATTTAAGACTTTACTTAGTGTCTTTTCTGAAATAAGTGAATAAGCGAAAAATTCCTTATATTTTAGATTATAATTTTACAAATATTTTCTTCTACTGCCCCAGAACCTCCATTTCACCCTCCTTTCCGACAATGGACTGGAGATTTTTTTATTTCTTTTAAGATTATATTCTTAAATATGTATGTATATTATTCAACAGTATTCTGCAATTGATATACTTAACTTTCCAGTCATTTCTTGGCGTTTGAGGAGTCAATCCTCCCACGCGCCTTTACTTTTTCACTTTACGATTTTTAAGATTTGCTTTTAAATGTCTCATTTTTTAAGTTTTTGGGAGTTCTCTCGTTTTCATAAAGATGGAATGACAAGATTAGACTTCAAGCTTGTTAAAGTGTGATGAGATGATGATTGTATTATTGACTAATGTAGAAGTTTTTCCGATGAAGAAATATTGTAGCGACCATATATCAACCATTCAATGCAAGGATTCAGAGAATAATCATTTTTATCTTGGAAAAGGCTCAAGTTTTGAGTGATCCGTTTCCTAGATGTGGAAGAAACGTGGCGAAAAATATTGAAAATGAATTTTCTGAAAATATCATTTTGTCAAAAAATGTGATTAGACCTATTGAATTTTTGTCAATTTCAGTGAAGAACTTAATGATCGAGCGTTTAGCGACGTGTTCAAATGCGTGTACTGAGAGCACTTTATAGGTAAACTAATTCAGAGAAAGAAACGATGCAAACATAATCGAGTTTTAAATTAAAGATTTTATTGGGTTGCTTTACGTACGTGGACTGTCCTCCGGGGGGGCATCGCGAGTTGACGGATGAGAAGCCGTCGATAAGTAAGCGGGTTCTCGCTTCCCTTCGGGGTATAGCAATACTGAGGGTCAACTTACCTCCTACCAGTGATAGTATGTACATCCTTCGGGAGGGTTTGGGCCGTTGTCGGTGATGACTAATAGGAATCCGGCCCCAGTACTCGAGCTATTGCAGCGGATGTCATTCAGAAACCCCGAGTGCCAAGGCACGGCGTGAGTAACTCTGTTAAGGTTACTTACGTGGACAAAATAAAGGACTGTAAATTCTCTTTGATTAGGAATACATAAATTGTATTAAATTGACTTTATTTTCTATTATACTGAATAAGCTATAAATTAAACTGTGCATTTTATTTTGTTTTCTAGCTTCATTAACTGATACATAATACTAGTTTATCATTGGATACTATATTAAGGCGTGTCACACACCACGAGTCTACTTATGAGCGCGGAGTCAATAGCAATGTCGCAAGTTAGTACTCATTATTAGATCATATTCGCCTTATTATATTTTTAATACCTCTGACTCACACTCTAAGAAATAAAAAAAATTCTGCAAAATTATTTATAACGCCTTTCGTTTTTGGGAGGTGAATGCATACAAACTGACAAAAGTATTTATTTATTTGTAAAAGTTTCAGCAGTAGGGCTATTAAATTTTATTTTAAAATCAGATGAAAAAAATTAATATATTTATATAAAGTTTTAAAACATTCCAACTTTTCTATATGTATCTCAACATCATGTTGCTTTACAAAGATTAATACGGAAATTTCTAAGATTTTCTGAAATTTCATTGAATTTACTTATCGCCTAATGTTTTCCCATTAAAAAAAGACAAACATTTTCGATTATTGAAAACTATTATGTTTTAAAAAAATATTGAAAGTTTTAGAAATTTGTTCTCTTTATATATGCTAAATCACAACCACTTTTCTGTCCATTCCATGTTCAATGCTTGTAACTTCAATATTTCATTTCAAATCTGGATATTATTCGCATTTTTAAATTACAAGTTTAAATGAATTGCATATACTTTATTGAATATATATTTGTAGTTGATGTTGATTCATTTAAATATAATTCATTTAATTTAATGAATGACAAAAATTTATTCCACTTAATTTTTTCCATCAGAAATTGCATAGAAAACTTTTGCATAACAAAACAAATTTTGCGAAACTACTGAATCATACATATAAAGCAAATACAAACGAAGTAAATTCATAAAATATTATAAGGATTAAAACATACAATAGAATCGTTTATTGATATATCTACATTAGAATATGTCAACCTGAAAACGAATCTCAAGACATAGAAGAAAATTTTCGTTAGAGGCACAATATTTAGTTCAAATTATCTAGCAATTCATTGATGTTCTGTTATTCTGATATCTTTCAAAATAAATAACATTAATTAACTAAAATATAATATCAATACTTTTTCAAAAGTTCTTATTCATACTATTCTAAAATAAACTGAAAATGTTTTGTTTCAGAGACTCAATTGATAATGGTTGCAAACATTCTAAAGAATATGTGGAATATTTCAAAGTAGTATTATTTGAATATAACACATATTTCGTCTGTTATATCACTAGAATATTATACCAACCACTGTAAGGTTATTGTTTCAAAGTTTAAAAGTAATGTATAGATAGAAATATTAAACAAAATATTAAAAAGAGATTCACATAAACTCAGCCATTTTCATAACTCACGAAAAGAAATGTAACAACAACCCATCAGTACAAAAAAAATAAAATAGTTCACAACTAATATAACCACCTTTATGACATGGCGTGTGGTATAAATTTCAAACTAAGTACACAGTGATAATATATATATATAAGATTTTATGGACATATAACCTAAATAAATTTTCTCAAATAATCTTTGGTTATTTCAGACATTTATTCAGCAATTTTTTTTATATTATTGCAAACTGTGAATTTTCTCTTTTCTTTATTATTCTTTGTATTCTCACTTTTCGATTTATGTACTTTCTTTTTTCTATTTTATGTTTTCTAAATAAATTTTGAAATCAATGTGTTTGAACTCTATAACACACGCCAGCCATGTTGTTTTTAATATTATTGAATTAAGGTTTAATTCTTTAAGTTTTTAGTGATGACTGAATGTATTTTTTAAAAAAATTCTCAAAATTCAATAGATTACTTTACACATTCACAATCATAGTTCGATTTCATTGGAACGAGACTTATTTGCTTTATCCAGTGGTGCATGATTTCCTTTTTTCATCATAAACGATGCTATGGACAAATGCGCGCTAAAAATAACTCAATAGAAGAGAAAATTTTAATTAAAACATTTTTTACATTAAATTTTAAAATACAGGCTTCGAGGTGCATTGAGTCACCACTAATACTACTTGTATGCCAAATATTATGATTTTAAGTGAGACTGATTCCTCTGAGAGAAGCCTACAAACACAGCGGATACACACAAATACTTATTTTATAGTCATGTGAGTCAGATAATTGTTTTCTACATACTTCTATTTAAACTTGACTTGTTTCATACGTCTATACTTGAGTGTTCTTGATAAAAAATGCGTTATTTTAAAGCTTCCAGGGCTTAATTTTCCATTAATTTAATTAAATTTTGCTTCCGCACTAGTGGTTTCACCTAAAAGAAAATTCGAGAAAACATCCATTTGAAGATTCCATATTATTTGCAATAATGAATTATTAATTTAAGCCCAACAATTAGAAAATAATTAAAATAAAAGTATATTTTACCTTATAGTACACGATCAAAAATGCGTTTGTAAAAGCTTTTCATTTTATGAATGTATTTCTAATTCGTAATTTTATTATTTTCTTCTTTTACAGAATTTGACCTTTCGATTACGATTTTTAAAAACTATGTCAAATTCAACTCTGTAATAGTGTAATATAATTCACCGCTAAAATATAATAATATAATCCATTTTAATCGATTTATAATATAACATTCAAAATTGGGATCAAAGACGGGATTTCTCCGCGTAGAGAGGTTAAAATGAAAAAGAAGTTAAGATTTCCTGGAATATTTTGTTCATATTGAGATACTTGTTAAAGTTTCAGATCAGAATAATATAAAAATCCTCAGAGTTTAAAACTGATTTTTAATTCAATTTTAGATTGCATATTATGAATAAATGTGTGAAATTCTTGTTAACATTAACATTAATCGCTTAACTTGCACAGAGAAATGATTATTTTAGTTATACTTAAGTGTTACAGGATTCATCAGGAGGAAGGAAAGAGGAGAAATGCCCGTGTCATTTCGGGTGGTGATCGACTCCTTTAAAAGAAAAATTCTCTTTAAATGTTTTCAGGATCCACAGGAGAAAAAAATGAGGCGACATGCTATGTCATGGCAGATGGTAGTGGCACTCATTCTTAAAAAAAATATTCTCGTTAAATATTTTCAGGAATCCGTCAGGAGGAAGGAATGAGGCGGCCTACGCGTGTCATATCGGGTGGTCGTGGGACTGATTCTTAAAATTATTATTTTCTCTTTATATGTTTCCAGGAACGGAGAATCCCATGACAAGAATCGTGTCACGGGCAACGCCATGGTGGCATTGCTAATTTGTTTATATCGTAGTGTTCCCAATTCGACAAATGTGAGATCGGCGCAGGTCTAGTGATAATGTTTTTGAAACAGTATGTGACGATCACGGGTTCTTGATACGACTGACGAAGATCCATTGTATATATAATCCTGGTTTAGTTTTCATTATGGTCTAAATTTCGTTAGTCTGTTAGTTTTGTTTGATCTAGATAATGAAGAGCTTTAGAGCGAGATCTGTTCCGAAACAGCCTTCGAGTTACTTCAAAAAATTGGCGCTAATCTGACTTTTGCCAAAATATCTCGAAGTAAACATACGAGCTGCATAAGGTAGGTCCATTAGCATATTCGCCCGGTTCTTTGTATAGCGACCCTCCCAAAATAATTTCAAAAAGAATGGTTGCTTGTTGTAAAAATAAATGCCTTTTAGGATTTAATTTCACTAAATCGGCTCCGGGTCGTTTTTATTATTCAATATGTGGGCTATTTTCATTATCTTTAAAAAGTCATAAATAATGTAATAAGGATCCTTTTCTTAAGATTTCCTCAAAAATTAAGATCCATAGAACATTTTAAAGATGCATAAATTAAAAAAATAAACATTCATTTTCAGAAAAAATCTTACACATTCTTTTGAAACCACTGTTATTCGTTTTATTTAATAACATTCATTTTAATTCTGTTTTATTCCCCTTAAATCATAGATTTTGGATGTAAAATATTAAGACTGATATTCCATTTTTGGCTGACTTTTGTTAACTCGAAAAAAGGAAGATCCATTCAAAGAAATGATTATAAATAAAACCGAATTGTATCATCTTTTTAATTAGTTGAACAACCCGTTCAGATGTTAGAGGGAAATTATAAATTTCAATTTCTGACTAAATTCTCGCGCTGTCCCTACTAGCACAAAGGTATTGTGTGACAGCTCTACGATGATGTTCGATATTCTGAGTGCTGTACAGTATCGTGAAGATATCATAGCTTTATTGTAGAACATCTTGTATAATAGGGGATGATTGTTTCTCATTAGAAGAGAGTGTAACTCGTGGGTTGTCATGGGAATCGCAGTCATGTCATGGAATAGGGCCAGTATTGATAATTTATAGCTGTCCAATTTGAAGATATGATTTCAACAATGGAGAGAGACAGAATCGTCTCTAGAAACTTCATTGTGTTCTGAAACAAAATATCAATAATGACAAATGGATAATATAAACGTAAATTCTTGACTTTAGTAAAGAAAGAAGTGAATAAAAAAGAAGCATTGCACCTGTCAATAAATCCCTTCTGACCGATTACGTTTGCTGTTCGAAGGATCTTATCTCTTTTCTAAATAAAGGCGAAAACATTTAGGGATGGTACTGGTAAATGGCTTGGAAATCTACTAATATATAAGCCTTTAACTGCAAGCCACTTAAATTCGTAAGCAGAAGCTAAATATACATTTACTGTTTTGGTTTAATTACATTGTATCATTATGTAACTGAAAAGCTCTCGCTTGTAAGAATTCAACCAGTTTCATGATTCATTTTTCAAAGTCAATTAAAATCCTCATTGATTCTTTCAGACATATATTTTAAGTGCCCTTTCTTTAGAAGTGTCCTCATTTAAATGATAATATCCCTTATTAACGAAAATAAGTAGATACTTCTTCAATTTTAATACCGAAAAATTAATCCTGCAATTCTAAAGTAAACTTTCATGAATTTAAAATGAGTCACTTCGGTCTTTCAATGCACTATGTAATGTCCAACATATCTGCTGAAAAACCTTGCACTTTTTTTTGACAAAAATATTGAAAGTAACACCATAAAATATTTATTTTTCAGAGGAAAAACCATTTAACCATATCCCACAGCACCGTCATCAGACAGAACCATTCAGTTTTATCTAAGTAGCAAATGCTATAGATTTGCCAGGATCTTATTTTATTTCCTCGATGCCCCTGCTCTCCAGTAATACACAGTTGGGTGTTGGGTAGTCTTATCTCATTATTTCTTTGTCTTAGAAGATATCACCTTGGGCTAAGTTGTCAAGACTTACATCACACTCATTGGTGTCAGCGATAGAATCTCAGCACAGAAGGAAAGTCTCCAGACACCCCTGACCAAGGTTGTGAAGAAGTGGGGAAATCAATATAACCGAAGTGAAGGAAACCGGCTATTTCTTGGATTACAACCGACGTTTCTATCATTCGTCTTTTCTTTCAGTCCTACTAATGGTTGGTTATGTGGGTACGAGGAACTTTGTTCTTTGTTAACCATGCCTAGAAAGGACACACCTTTTCCATTTGAAAATACCGTAAACGGTTCCCTACTAATTCAATATGATTTTAGTGTTAATATACACAGAAGGTTAATTTTAGGAGCTGTTCCTCATTTCCGTTTTTTCTCTGCAGGTAAACTTGTATGACATTCATAATAAGATTAACAAGCAAAATTTAACGAGTAGAGGGTGATTTCTTTACAGGAATATGAAAGTTCTAAAGTCATTTTCATTCCAGACCAATTGTTTGCAGCATACTAACCACTTTAAAATTTTGTGAAGAATACAGTAGCGACATGAAGAGATATCGTAGGATATCCTGTGATAATATGGTACGTTGAGTTTATGGATATCTTCGTCTCAGAAAATATGATCTGCAGCTGGTTATCAGACGTCCAAGACTCATTGGGTCAGAGACAGAATCTTCACATCTTCGCTTAAAAAGAAAATCTCGGATCTTCCTTGTCTAAGGGTGTGGAGAAGAAAGGCAATCAATGTAACCGAAGTAATGAAGATCGGGTATTTATTGGGCCGCGACTGACGGTTTTATCATTCATCTTTTCTCTGAGGTCCTTAGTAATGGTTGGTTCCGTATTTGCGAGGAACTTAATTGCTTGTTAACTTTGTCTTAAAAAAGGCATGTCCCTTCCTTTTTAAAGGACTGTTAACAGATCCTTAGTATTGTAATGTGTTTAAGGTAGAAGGGAAAGGACATGTTAAAAAGGCTTAAGGCGCTTTTCTTTTCTTTCATTTTATTCGTGTCTATAATCTTGAGTGATTTTATAGTGGGATTAATAATGAAAAGTTGGGAATCAGAGTGTGATTACATTTCTCATAAGCAAAAAACTGTAGTAATTTTGACGTTTTATTATAACAGGTAGAGTTTTCGTTCGAATTGTACGAAGAATTCTTGACAATACGTAAAAGAAACATTGTATTATAATTTGAATTCAAAAATTTGAATAGTACGGGAAATATGAACACTTGTAGTAAATTATGTTTTACTGCTCATACGCGAAATGCAATTCTATATACTGTCAACAGATGGCGTCATCAAAATCTACTCTAAATAAGACATAAGAAAGGCGCAATTCGGGTCCGCGCTGTAGAGTTTTCGTGAAAACGTCGGGATAAAATCATAAGACATGTGTTTCGTATTAATATGTAATTTAATTATCAATCTCTTTAATACAATATTTACACAGAGTAGATAATTGTTACAGAATAGATAAATCACAAGTTTATCGCATGTAGCAAGGGTCTGTGGTAACTTTTGATTTATCTATTCTGTAACCGTTAACCAACTCTGTGTAAATATTGTATTAAAGAGATTGATAATTAAATTGTATATTAATACGAAATACTTGTTTTATGATTTAGCCCGACGTTTTCACGCAAAATCTACGTAGCGGACCCGAACTGCGCCTTTCTTATATTTTTTCGCCATGAAAGCTTAGGGAGGAAATATTTCTTATAATATATTCTTATTTTTCTCTTCTTCTTTGAACGAAATAGTTATAAGAGTTTAAAGGAATATATTTCTAAACTAAATCAGTCTTAGTAATTATACATTGAGAAGAGTTATTTCAAAAAATAATTATTATTTAAAGAAGAATGTTTTTCATTTAAGTTCATTCAAAAGTCTTATGAAAACGTTTTCCTTCTCTTTCAAGACTTTTGTGAAAATTTCTTTTAAATTCATGAAACTTTAGCCCTTCGAGTAAATTCTTAAGGTAAGCAAACGTAAGGCATTGTTACTTTGTCAGAATAAACATTTTAGTGACGGAGATAAGACTGATTAAATAACAATGATAATCGTGACATTTTACATTCAAAATAATTATTTTAACAAGTTTTCTAAACATGTGTTAATAAATTGATTATAAATATTTCCTATAGATATCTACATTCCTCCAAGAGCAATTTTTCACGAAATTTTGAATTTAAATCAATTTGGAACACGTCATGCTCAGAATTTTACTTTCAATTACACGATTAAAAACGTCTTCTGCTAGGATATATGACATTATTTTAAGAATACGTAAGGTATGCCATCACAAAAATTTGTTCTACATTTCGAACCCGCACCAATGTAAGTTCGGGACAATTGCACTTGAAGAATTAACTAAGTCAATGTTTTAAAAAAATAATGCTTTGTGAGAAACCCACATATAAATTGAAACTACAAAATGAAATTAAATTCTAGGTGATATTTTTCATTTAGCAAAACTTTCATTGTTAAGGGTTGTAAGGGGGCTTTATTCATATAATTACAGAAAGAGACTATTATGATATATTTTAATCGATTCAATTTTGTAGTGAGATTCATCTTCAACATGTAAATGTGAATAAAAGTAAGGAAACTGGAAAAGACAGAGGTAATTTTAAATGCACGATGGAATAAACACTCTGTTTTGAAAATACTTCCTGAGTTACTAGAGAATGTCGTCATTTTGAATTATGGCCTGATGACAAGAATGGGAGGTGAGTCGTCTGCTTATCGACAATCCTCTACACTATATTCTATCTTCTATACAGGTACTGTCTGTTTTCAGATATGGGAAACTTCTGTACTTTTGCGCATGAGCCAGTCGGCTTTGATACCATCAAAATAGGGGTGAGATGAAAATGCAGGAGGATAATTAATTAAAGTGCAGGAGGATAATTAAATTTTACAATACAGTGTACTGATTCATTACGCAATTTTCAAATTAAAAAAAATTCGATTCATAGAGAAAATGCATATTAACGTCGGAAAAGACTAGCTAAAAGAAAAACGCGGCAAAGAGAGGAAATCGGATAAGCGCTCTTCTTACTCACTGCGTAATATTCCTCTGCGGCGTCAAATTGTCCGAAAGTGATAGGTACCGGTTTTTGAAACAAACAGTATTTCCTACATTTAACTTGAATTAAAGAATACAGAATGCATGTTCGGTGGACAAAATCAGGACTAAATATCACTTACTTTATTTCTGTCCGTAAAACATAATTTCTACCATTCATTTAAGTTACAAACTTCTCTCGACTGTGCTCACATTATGCTAGTTAATCGATTGAAAAGAATTCAAATATGGTAATAAAAAATATAATAAACCAGCGGGAGTGGTCTCCCCTAAACTTTCTCGTATATTTTCTAAGTGGAGATTCGTCAAAATCTCGAGTTCGAATTTTTTTTGACGATTACAATACTTTCTCTTTGTATACTTCGTATACGAGAAAGTAAAACAAAAAAACAAACAGACCTGAAATCAAATATCTGTTGCCACGTTTCAAAAAAATATTACTTTGAAGCAGGCGCGATAAAATAGGCAATGCAATGAATACTAAAGCGAAAATTCTGCTTTGGAATTGAATTCCCAAGAAAACAATTTATACTACCACAACCGTAACAATTGCAAAAGCGCGTGAATAAAAGATTTGCTGAAATGATCAGATCGGTTTGATTTACAACAATAAAAAAATTGTTAACAATTGATGCTTGAAAACATTATTTATTGTTGTAAATAAAATTTACAACAATAACAGATTGCTACCAATACGCATGCGCATGAGAATCGGATTAAAAGAAATTGAATATGCAATTTGAACGCCTCTTTTTAACGGATTTGGCCCAAATTTTTATACGGATCTACATTCATAACGATAAAACTGTGTATCAAATTTTATCCATTTAGCTATTCAAGTTTTTGAGTTATAGCATTCACATGACCGCGGACATACAAATAGACAGACTTCCCGTGGACGGATTTTGTCCAAAATTTGATAGAAACCTACAAATTATGTTCAAAGACCACATACCAAATTTCATCCCCGTATCTCTAATAGTTTTCGAGTTATCGTGTTCACAGACACACACACAGACAGACATGCAGACATAATTCCAAAATTGTGTTTTTCGGACTCAGAGAGGTCTAAAACGTGGAGATCCGTCAAAATCTTGAGTTCTAATTTTTTGACGATTACAATACTTTCTCTTTGTATACTTCGTTTACGAGAAAGTAAAAATGCAAAAGAAATTGTAGAATTTTAGATTCAACTCAATAAAATTGCAGATAAAAGAACTAATAGTTTATTAAACAGCAACAAGTTAAAAACAACATCATATTTAAAAACAGTAGAAATTCGTTTAAATTGAACAAGAGTTAAAGGGACACTGCCCAACAATGAACATGCACTGAGATTCAATTGCGAAAGTTACATCACATTCTAGCTTTATATAGGCATTGCAGAAATACAAGTTGATTGTTCATGGCGCCATCTAGTGAAAATTCAACAGATATACTGTTAGGAAATGGGAATAAAAAGTTTTGAAAATATTAAGAAAGTCGAAATGTTTCAGAGTTCAAAATAAATAAAGAAAGAAATAGAGATTCCTAACCTTGGAAGCACACGCATCGGATGATTTTACCTCGGCATTTCTCTTTCGTTTAAAAAAACTACGAATTTCTCAAAGCTTGTAGTTGTTGTTTCCTGTACGGGTGGTCTTGAAGAAGGACGTCAAAGCAGCAAATATAGGGAAACCAGGATACCCATTTTTTTAATGAGGTTGTTGATGTCAGGTTTTTCCTGCGCGTGCGCAAGCTGATTCGGATTCATTTTACGTTATGTCAGTGACAGAGTAACAACGCGAGCTGAGAGACTTAACGTTTTTCCTGCTATTTTTCTCACGGATAGTAAAAACTTTGATACTACAGATACAGATACGCAAAGCCGCATTGGTTTTTCAAAAAATTATTATTTTCACGAAATAAAATATCCTTTTTCCTTTCTCTTAAAACTGACAATAAAATAAAGAGTAGATGTATTTCAATACACTCAATATCTAGAGCATATTTATCATATGTTAAATGAAAATTATGTTAACTATGGGATTAATTTAGCACTTTCTGCTGCGTTATAGGACTAAAATTTGACAACTTTAACTTGAGTAATCATGAACAACAAGGAGTAGCATATGTTTAAGTGACACTGCCTTTGTGACTAATGATATTTCAAGAGAATTTAATCTGACGAAATTACGATGCTAATTTAGAGTATTTGAAATTATTTTAATAAGCTAATCCCAAAGTTTGGGTAGGTGAAAAAAGTTTCAGAGTAATAACTGATTTATAGACCGGACGTAAGGTGATTGAGTATCAGATGTAAGTCTTGTATAGAGCACTTAACGTTTATTATCCTATCTCTCAACGTTACTATAGTAACGTTGAGAAATCCATTTTCTGTAATCCATATCTTTCTATTCTAAAGTAATTTTAGAAACTTTATCATTTTTAACCCTTAGGGGTCCAGTTTTGCCTTTAAGCAACATAACCAATTTGTCTTCTAAAATCATAAGAGAATCAGACTGAAGCTCTAATGCCTGTTATTTCCAATAATATACGTACTGAAGTTTTATTAAATCAATTTACAACACATAGATGGCAAAATCTGAGTGCTGATAAAAAAATATAAATAAATTGGCATTTTTCACTTTCGGCTGCAATTTCTTAGCTTTGTTTGTACGCTTGAGATACCATACTTTATTCTACAATGTTGAAGGAAATTCACTATCCGTAATATTATTTATTAAAATGCATCTCTGTTTGTCATTATAGAATTTTATCAAGGATTTTTTTAATGAAACAAAGCCCAGTGTTGTCAGTTGGTAACGAACCGTTTTTTAACCATAAATCATTCTTAAGACAAAATAGGACTTTTTAAAAGTGTTTTACTCATGCTTTATTCAAGAAATAGAAGTCAAAAACATTTTTTAATCATTTTTTAAAAAATCGGACTTTTAAGGGTTAGATACAACAAGAATAGCTGTTATAAAAACTAAAGTGGGCAAACGTCTTATAAGGGGTTTATGTAATATTCCATTTAATCAGTAAATAAAATGCAATAACAAAACACTTTCCTCAGCTATACTATCAATTAATACTCGCCATTTAACGCATATAATATATGAAAATCTTCTGGGATTTGGATGACGTGTCTCATAAAAAAATAAGCAGTTGCGTATAAAAAATAGTGCCCACTGTATTTTCTCACATACATTGGGGACAACGCAATAAATAAATGAACATTTAAACATAAATATACGTTTCAAAATTATGAATTGAAAGTAAATAATGCGAAATATTGGCAAAGAAATAACATACTGCTGTAAAGGAAACATAATTCAATTTATCCCGTTATCTGCTGCAGGATAATAATTTAGTTATCTATTTGATTTTCTAGCTTGTGATCAATCAATCTGGGAAAAGAAAATGATACGACTGCTGCCTTAATTAATCTCTCAACATGTGTTTTAAATAGATTTTATCAAGTCAGATAAACTAAATTTAATTTCAAAGATGCTAATCATTTCCGATGGACACAACTTATAATATTCTCCATTGTCAGCATACTTCTTAATGAAAAAAAAAATTCACATTTTTCAGATACAGGTGAACTCACAATTAGTTATCAAAGAGCTATACTTAGGTAAACTAGGATTCCTCATTCTGAGACTTAATATCAAAGTTGAGAGCGTTTGATTTCTTACAGGTAAAATATCCAAAAACCATGGACAAAGAATTTCGTGTCTAAGATTTCATGAATCTCTCATCTCGAAGATCGCCACCAAATCATGTCAGTTTTAATATTATCTTTAAAATTTGAAGAAGGAAAAAATAACAGTTTTTATGAATCATTAGTAGTGTAAAAGTCCATGGAAAAGGCGTTTGTTTCATTAAAAATCAAACTATTGAACATTTAAAGGTAACTAGATGTAATAGGTGCAAATCCTTATTTTTTAAAATAAGAACTTGAAATATAACAAAATAGGAAGGAAATTTTAAGAACTAAAAATATTATGGTCATGTTTTGGAAAACGGGTACAAATAAATGCACCTATAAACCTTTTATGTCTTTTGGGACAACTGATACAGTCGTAGAATGCAAATTATCCTTAACAATAAGATAATTTTTAACAAATTCTCTCATTTTGAATTATATACCCAATAAAATTGAAACTGTGAGAGAGTCGATATAAAAAGGCTTCTTCGATTCAACTTAATACGATGCCATTTATCTTATTTCCACGCTCTCTTTCCTTTAGAAAAAGAACAGTAGCTTTGAGTTTTAGAGCTCATAAAATTGAGTATCTCCTTCTAAACTAAAAGGTAAGTAGATTTCAGTTTTTTAAGGAAAAAAGGATATATAAAGCAGTTTTCTCTCAAGTAAGCCGTTATATTATTTCCAAAGTGCATCTGCCGACTTTATCATTCTAAATGACATAACAGGAATAAATGACCATCAGAATTTCAAAGTCCCTAAAAAATGTAATTGATATTCCATTTCTCAGAATAATGAACAATCAAAAGCATTTTGCTGTTTTAAAACAGAATGGAGGAATTTATCTTGAAGTGGATCAGCATTTCATATTAACCTTCCGCCAACTTTTTCCTGGCATTGTCGCCCTGAAAACTCATTCTGAGAACCGTTTGTTAAAAGAAGTGACAGAGGAACGTGATGATGATTTTTATTTGGATGATACTTGTATAGCTTTTTTTGTAGCTATTATCTCGATTTTATACCATTTTCAAAACTATTTCTTTTATGATTTAATTTTCTCCATGAATAATCATTAGTAACAATATGAAATGAAGCAATAGGAGGTTTATATTTAAAAATCTCGTACTATGATATATGCAAAGTAATAAAAAAATTCTAAAATCAAGAATCATAAAAATATAATATGTATTCGAAATCAAGAGAAACAATGTTTTAACCAAATAAAACTGATGGAAGACGAGGAAAAAACTCTTCGTTTTCGACATATCATATCTCATGGAGAAGAGAGAACATTTTTTTCTTTCAGTAAATACAACTGTAAAGTAATGGATATTATTTTAAATGTTTTCAGAATTGCGTTTGACAATGGAATACGAATTAGACGGAAAGAAAATTTTAATCCAATAATTTCATATGAAAAAACCTATGAAAATAAAAAAGTACCTATAATGACATCGACAATTCATTTTCGTGATATGTTACACGCAGTCTTTCTTCTCGTCACTAACTTTATATTGTTTATACAAATTACTTAAAATGCTTTAAAAATTGCTTGAAAAATGTATATGAAATTCTGCACATTTTTTACATATTCATTACAAATTTTTAAATTTAGAAGTATTTTTTGGATTTATGGCTTACATACAGTTAATTATTCAAGTCACTAATTACAGGACAGTGACTCTAAAACCTAAAGAAGAAGAGTTATTTCATAATATATCATCTGATACTGATAACATGTAAAATTGAGCCAAGTGCTTCTAAGTGAATGAACCAGTTTCGGAAGGAATAGATGAGAGAATCAATAAAGTAACAAATGTCCGTCGAGTTCAGAACAGAAGTCTCTGGTGTGTCAAACACTAAAGCTGGACATCGCTTTTGAGACAGCGATAATTTTTGCTCTGTACTACTCTCGTTTTTTACATTTTAGATGAATTATAATTAATTTGGAAAAATAAATCTTAGTTATCTCTTAGAAAATGTGTGTTATAAATTATCTCCCTAGTTACTACAACTGATACCGTGAATGTTTCATTGCAAAAGAAAAACAAACCGGTAACATGCAAATAATTCTAAATGATTTTTAAATAAATGCACGTCCTATTAATTGGCCTCAAGGACGAAATCCTATTTTCAGGAATTTTTCCTCCGTTTGAAAAAGATCAGGATTCCAGGTTTATTTTGTCAGAAATGTAACTAATCTCTAAATGATGCATTTTAATCAACAAATTCACTTGAGTTTGAAAGCAATTTCGAATTACTTTGGAGTATAAAATTCTAATTCAACTATATCATTTAGAAGATCTTCGAAAAGAAAGGAATTTTCAAGACACAAGTTTAAATCTTAATCAACCATACTCTCATTTCTGCAGTCTTCGATAAGTCATATGTAATATGTGGAAGAATTCTAAAAAAGTATATATGATTATAGTAAAAAAGGATTTAGAAGAAGATAAATTCTAAATTTTTATTTCGTATTCATAATTCTGAATGTGAACGATGAAACAAAATCTAAAACTATTAAAAGCCACGATATCAGTGAAACAATGTGCTGCCAGAAGCAGATGTTTATACAATTAATTAAAGATATCTGCAAATTATATTAAATGCTAGCTGTATAAGAAATAATTATCCTTATAGAAACTCAATACTTCTAAAAATATCATATATCTAGATCAATATTTTCTTGCTTATGATGATGAGCTAGAAAATGAATGCTACAATAAATCTTTCAAAGGGAAATCTGAATACCAAGCGAAATATAATTGTTAAAAAGGCCTAAAATAAGTAAAGGTGAACTGATTAATACATTTTGTGTTGCTCACTATTTTTGGAAACTTAAGAATTGATGTGACAGTCATATGCACTATATTTCAAGAGACAGTAGTTTTGAACCCACCTTCAATAAACTTTGTATTGCGATTTGAAAATAACGTAATTCCCACATCAAATGTAAATGTGGGAGGCGATGAGGGTAAGATTATGAATTGGATTTTTCTCAAAAATTAAGCTAGATGACAGCCTCGATCCGGCATCATCAGAGACCTTCAACAACCAACTACTAGTATCCCGTCAAAAGATCCCATCTAGTCATTTGTGTGATTTATAGTACACGGTAATTTGTTATGGAGTGGAACCAATGTAACTTTTGATTGCTGCTTGGTAAGGGATAGCGTTAAATATTTTTAGATTTTAGTAAATATTTTTGATTGCATCTAATATTCGTAAATTGCTGATCAAAACGTGTTTAATCATGTATTATTTTAATTTTTCCGATGAGTTGATATCCCACAATGTTTTCTTCAAAGAAAAATGGCGATTTGGGGTAAGATGACAAATCCTTCCACACTAATTGATGAATTCTTCATCTTATCCAACCGCCACTTAGACTCTTTCGATTTAGTTTTATTTTATTTGAAGCATAGTTATTGCATAAATAATAATATGAATGACATTTTTTCAACTGATTATTCTAACGTAGGGCTTTCTAAATAAGAAACTCTCTTTTTCCAGAGCTAAAGTACATTATATTTCAGGACCGTATTCTATGAAGGATGAACAAAATACACAAGGGAAAAACGGACAAGCAAAGCTGGCAATGATTGAAGCAGTTGCGGAAGTTGTCAATAATAATAAAGGTGTAAGTTCTAGGATTTTGTTATTGATTTCATTTCTTAATGTTTTCATCAAAAATTTCGATTGATAATGTTTCGTTTGCTTGATGCTGTTTCTTTAGATTGATTATGTTTATTTTGTTTCATGTGCAATTTGTTATTTTCAAGATATGATCTCAACAGTTTTATGTACTTGTTTGATGAAATATGAATTTTCGAATTAAAGTTTTCTCTCAATTCGACTTCGTACCCTCACAATCGAGTAAGATGACGAGTATTAAAGCCAGGAAAAATCACCAAATCTTTAGTTCGTCATCGTACCGAATTTTCTCTACTATCAAATGATTTTTCATTTTTCAAATATAAATGTGTCTATAGAAGTAACGAGCAGGAATGCAAATATATGTAAATGAGTAACAATTAATGCAATATAAGCCTCTTTTATGGAGTTCTTAGAAACAAATACTTCATAAACGAAGTTCTCATGAGGTGGTAATTCCTTTGAAATTCATTCATAGCTCTCGTTCATAATCCTTTCAGCTACTGCTTAAAAGCTTAGATTCATTATCATTGTTACTAATTATTTTTCAAGGAAATGTTCCAAGTCTTATTTCTACAAATATTTCGTAGAAACTCATTATCAAAGTAGTATTTTAGTTTCGTCTGCTATTTAAGCATTCATGTGAAAGAGGAGTATAAAAATTCTTTGAGGAGACAAAAGTTATTATCTTTTAAGGGACGTGACTAATTCCCACTGATCGAAAATAGGTTTTATTCACATAAAACTAAAGAAATTCCAAAAAGTTTCAACGATTTATGTGACATTTAAAAAGGCAGAAACAAATAAATTTGCTTTTTTTATTCTATCCTTTCAATTCAATGAAATTATCTATGTAGTTTATTGAAGATTGTACTAATTTTAATGCCATCGTGGTCTATTTGGAGTTTGAAGCAGATTATTATGGTTTCTATCTTTGTAACAATCCAGGTATTGAAATATAATACTTTGAAGGGATAATCAGAATCATTCTTTCCAATACCCATTTCATGAAATTACTGAGTAATAGAAAGATAATAGAATTATTAGGAAGCATTTCTTGGTAAAGGAATAATTTTACTTTTTCTTGGCGTTAGAAACTGGGTAACTTGCTTCTGCTATCGTATATAATTTAATTATTCATATGCTTTCAGTTGAGTAGAAACTGGATAGTAGATAGAATTGAAGTTCATTTGCATTAATTATGAGCATATCAGCTGGAGTAATATACGGTAAAAGAGTATAAAGTTTTCACTTTCATCCTTAGCCACAAATGGGCAAGCATTTGTGTTTATTTATGCATTTTTGGCAGTCATTTAAGTAGGCAAATAGTAAAAAAAATACATCGGTTGGAGCACTTTTTTACATTCTGTCATAGTCTGTGAAACAATTTATTTTCACATAAATTTTTGAAATTTCGTTTTGCGATGAACCAATTTTATACCAATGTCAGTTTAAAAATATATGAGTTTATATTTTAACGATTTTGGCCTGTTGTATTGTTATCTTTCCTATTATTTGATAAGAATGGAGAAGAGCGAGAGAATTAACTTGTGTGAAGTTTTGTCTAATTTTTCTGATTTATTTACGAAATTAATATTATTATTTAATGAACTCAAATTGTTACATACAATTTTCCAAAAGGTGCACATTCAATGCTTTTGTTACTGATTTTTTTTATAAAATAAATGGTTATTCAAAAATATTAGTATAAGCATAATTCTAGGAGTATAATATAAAAAAAACATTTCATTAAGAGTGCAGGATTAATTTGCTTGAAATATTCCAAATCGAAAAATTATTTTCAATAAACTGATTTCCATTCACAGAAATCCCTTCATCATGAAAATATTTTCTAGCAAACAGCGATGTTTACAATTATTTCAACAGTCAATATGTTACATTTTGCAAACATAAAAGAAAATATACATTTCACACTGTAACAGACTTTGCTTTCTATTTTTTTCGTTCGTATTTTTCTAGAAAGACTGCCAAAGTTACTAACTACTTGAACTGTTATTGTGAATCTGCATACAATGAAGAGGCATTTCCTAAATTTTACTGAAAGTGAACTAGAAGAAAAACTTAATTAATGTTATCAAAGGAATCTTGCGTATCTTCTGTGGATTGGTAGGGTTTCTTAATCATGGATATTATCCAAGTGTGAAATAATTGCTAAGTGATGATTCTTTATATAAGAAAAGTATGCAGCTAAATTACTAGAAAATTAATTATTCAAAGAGAATGATATTTTATACATTTAAATCAAATACGCAAAAAATTAAAAATTTGGTAAAAATTGATGTTTTATAGGCACTAACAACTTCATACAATTCTCTACAAATTCTTGAATACGTTTTTCACACATACGGCTTAAATGCGAATTTGAACTATACGTTACTCCGAATCACTCGAAAGGATTCGTCGTATAAATTCCGAACAATGTTTTTTATTTTTATTTTGCTAGTTACATTATTCGAATATTATGCCATAAATTGTAAAACTCAAATTTCAAAACTTGAAAAAAATGTTTCATGTCATTCAAATTGCATTATATATAAAGATTTATGCACACAAATTTATTAATCTAAGCGGTTTTTCATACCTGATAACAAACGATACAATAAGAATTCAACAGTTTTAAACATTTTATTTAAAACCCAACTTAAGAATGTAACTTTTCACAACATGACATGGGTTATAAATTCCCGGAACAAGTACAATGCAATATAGTAGAAATAGATAATAGTTCATGGGCAGATAACCTAAATATATTCTATCAAACAATCCTCGCTTAGTCAGTGCATTTATTCTTAAAATTTAATAAGCTGTAGTGTGATATATCAAGATTTACTTTTCTTCCTGTGTCCTCGTGTTTGTAATTTTCGGTTGAAATATTTTTATTTTTAGATATTGTGCATTAGTTTGGGCCGAAAAATGTCAAAAAAATTTTAGTGTCGATATACCACGGAAAAGTTTGGTGAGAAATGTAACGACGAAAAAATTTAAGGAGAATGATTGATATCTTCTATTCTCGCATGGGCCATAGAAATCCTAAAAACAGATGAAAATCGACAATTTTTCAATAATTTGTATTATTTTTTAATTTCTCTTTATATGATTATTATAGCGCTAGCTGTTAAATACTCATCTCTTAAGAGAAATAAAATATATTTTATTAAAATAGTGCATAACTTCCAGTGGAACATTCCCTCCACAGTTGATAAAAATATGTGAAATTACTTAAATATGAAATTTTTAGTTCCCAATTCTTAACATAATCTTCATACATTATTTTGATCTAAACATATATAAAATTCATTTATTTTCTTGTTTATTGTAACACGTTGCAAAATTAAGCTCCAAAATTACAATATTATTTGTTACTTAAGAACGAATGGGAACAATGCAGAAAGTTGTAAAAATTTACAGAACTTTATAGAAACCCTTCAGCCATTAAAATATCTTGGTCTTCCCAGAAACGACGCTGTTGCCTATAATGTATGAGTTTTAGCATAAGTCAGACTTCCAAGTGTCATCTTCTATTGCATTGTCACGTTCAGTGCAAAAGAATAAAATGTCATACAAAGAATTTAAGAGACATTAGAAATGAAAGAAATTTAAGAGTCATAAAATGTTTCAATAGTTGAAGAGTTTTCTTAAAGGTCTGTTAGTCTTTGGTACTTCCTTGCATTCTTGTCATTCGTTCTTAAGTAACAAATAATATTGTAATTTTGGGGCTTACTTTTGCAATGTGTTTCAATAAACCAAAAAGAAAACGAATTTGATAAATTTTTAGACCTAATAAACCTTTTGTTTGGTTTATACATAGTCCTGTTGCAATTCATCGTCATTATGATGTATGAAGATTAAGTTGAGGATTAGGAACTGAAAATTGCATATTGATGTAATTTCACATACTTTTGTCAACTTTGGCGGAAATTTTCTAACGGAAGTTATCGATCGATTTTGATAAAAAAAAAATGACTGTTAAGAAGAAGAGTGCTTAACAGGTTGTGATATAATATACATATACAAATAAATTTTATTATTGAAAAACAGTCACATTTACGATTTTTAAGGTTTATGCAGGAATGGAAGATATTAATAAATTTTCTTCCTTTTTTCCAAAGTTGTATTTCATAACTTTTCGCACCTTTTCTGTAGTATAACGTAGAAAAAAAACACTAACTTTTTTTCTGCCAACCCTATTGTGTATATGCGCATCTTCTTGTAAACTTTTGTTTCCAAAAACTAACTCATTCTTCAAAGTATTTCAGCTGTATGTCCTCAATTATTTTTATTGCTGAGGAAAGAGTTGTTAATCAGTAATACAAATTTAATATTTTTATACGTTCAATGCAAAAATAATAGAATGATTAATGATGAAATTATATACATTTTAAAATTTTAATGAGTGTTCAAAAATAAAAAAAATTCTGTATCAGATACTTTTACATTTATAGAGATAAATGGATTCATAGCACTAATATTTTATACAGATACACAGGGGATATTTATCTTTTTAAACGTTATATTCGCTTTCAATTGAATGAATCTTTTAAAACACATAGAGTGGTTATAAATTATTGGACCCTCTTCTATAATTAATAGAAAAAACCCTATAATGTAGCAACTCGCTTTAAAAAAAATGAGAGTAGTTCAAAAAGTTTTTTTCTGATAGACAACGCCCTGGTTTGGCGCAATATATCTGCTGTAGCGGGATATTCTCAACGTAGATGTCAAAATGGTTGTCGTGTAGAATTTAAATTTCTCTTTAAGAGAAGGTAAATTTTTAAGGTTCTTGCAGAAACTGATATTTTTTAATCTTGGATCTTCGAACGGTAATCGAAGAAATGCAATTTAAATAATGTATTTAATTTATACGTACACATGAGTGTTCAGGGCCTTCAAATTTCCTAAAATACAATCTTGGTGTTCGAAAATTCAAGTTTCGAAATTATCAATTTGTGGAAAACCCCTCATCACTTAGCTTCTCTCAAAGAGAAATTTAAATTCACCTCATTTAAATGACGACAGCTTTCTAAATGTTAACGGAATTCAATTTTCATTTTTTATAAGTTGCTCTATATATCTGGCTTTGAAGTTATAGAAGAAAATTTCCGCTGCGTCTCGCACATGCGCAGTAAAAAATTATTTAGAACAAATACTCATATCTCCTCTAATATTCAACGTATTTACTTCAAAGTGTCGTACAATATTTCTGCAACACATTTTTGGGTGTTCTGCAAATTTCTTATAAGTTGAATGAAAACTCTCCATGTTAAAAGCAAAAAGCATGCAGAAAAATTTGGGATTTTGTAATGAAACCTTTATATCTTCCCGAATATTTATGCTATGTGTACGAAAATGAATGTAAATATTATGTACTCAAACATAGCCATAGATGAAAGTTTCATCTCGTTTCAGGCTTTCTGTGAAACGGGATTAGTCGAAATCTCTTTCCGTTTTCATCACTTTCTGGTCACCCCTCTAATTGCCCTCACGACCGGATCTTCACTGTAATATGTGTATGATACTCGATTTAATGTCACACGATTCTCCGGAACGGATTTCGAACCGTACTTTTCGTATTAAATAAAAATTTCTCGAATTTCACAAAATGATCCTTAATTTTTGCATACCATTGTCGAAGCATTTTATTTTCATTTATTGATTTGCTGTAAAGACTAACTAAAAAAAGTCTTACAAAACAAAATACACTTACTTTGACAAAGGTCATGACCAAATAAATAATTCTGGCAAAGAGCACATCTAACTCATCTACGGAAAGGGGTTTCACCCCTTTCCGTAGAGAGATGAATCTCCCAAATGTGCTAGTCTCTGGTTTCTGAGAAATACAAATATGAAGGAAAAAAATTGGCATAGAATCTAAATCTCCGATGGCGTGAAATTTGAGTAATCTGCTAACGGTGATTCCATAGAATTTAGTTGCATATCAGACTCGGTCCAATTCATCTAAATGACAAATACCATGCATTTGCTATGATCTGATTTTATTTCTCCTTACTTCTATTATCCAACAATGCAGAATTGGGTGTTGGGACATCTTATCTCACAATTTCTTTGTCTCAGAGGATGTCACCATCAAGTTGGTTGTCAGGACGACCAAGGCAGAAATCACACACATTGGGGTCAGTGATAGAATCTTCTCATAGAAACAAAATTTTCAGACTGATGGTGAGGAGAGTAAAGACAATCAACGGATCGGGAACGGAGATCGGATATTTATCGGGCCACAACCGACGTTTTAATCATTTGATCATTTGCCTTTTTCGTTGAGACCCTTCCTAATGGTCCATTATAAAATTTCAAGTAGCGTAAAGCCATGCTAACTGGGTCCTGAAAGAGACACGCTCTTTCCTTTTTAAAGAATTATTAACAGAGAGTAGTATATTTATCTCCTAACTATTTGAATTCTTTGTGATTTGATAATAATTAGCCCATTTTTCTAAATAATATAAATTGAAGATTGTCTCAATTATGGGAAATTTAATACAATATTTGTTCCGATTCGTTGCATGAATTAATTAATTCTATAAGTATGATTATTTTGTAGTTTTTAAGTAGTTGCTAAGGAGAGATTAGTATTAATACTAATTTCAAATACTGTAAAAAATTAAATGCATTGTAATTTAGTGAGAAGTTTAAATGTAACACCTGAATGTGGTTTATTCCATTTTATTTCTAATTCTGTCATCAACAAACATTTTATATTTTAACAAAATTATATTGGTTAGTTTATTAAATTAACTAAACATCACAAGAATGTAGTAAAATGTTACTTAACACCAAAGAAAATATAATCTAAATTTTTAATAAAGTCAGGGCTTATGTACTATTCATTAAGCATTTGATAAAGTTGTTGAATTCGTATTGTAGTAACTTACTTTATGAAATAACCTCCTCGCCGATATTTCAAAAGACGTTTATGTGTTTATGACGAAGAACATATTTAGGCTACCTAGCATAAATCAGTTTATACTATGCAAGTTAAAACGAAGTAAGCACTGATTATAATTTCATAATATGAAGAGGCTTTGTTAGACCTGTACATAATGCTTTTGCATGCTACTGACGATAAACTCTATGCACACTCAATTGCTGTTCAGTCCCCTTTATATCCAAAGCTTAATCAGCGAATGTTGTATGTGAAGTATACTAAATATGGAATTAATTTAACAATTTCCGTTAAATATAGGACTAAAATTAAGCAGTGATCACAAACAACGGCAAAAACACATATTTAATAGGTGCTCCTCTTGTATATACTACGGCATTTCTACTAAATTTAACCTATTGCGATTTCGATAAAATTCTCAGAGGATTTAGGTATTTAATTTTATAGGCGATAGCAAATCCACTACATAATAATAATTGGTTATTAGAAGGAGCGTAATATCTAACATCAATTGTAAGTCTCATAAATGCCACCTAACATTTATTTAGAACCCATAAGATTGTGCAAGTCTTTCAAAACAAAAATATAAGATCATTCCAGTTTTAAATAAAAACTTTTACAAAAGTGTTTTAGTTCAAATAATTCATAATATCATTCCAAAGTGCATTAAATAGCTTAAAAATTCGGCATGACTTAATTTATAGAAGAAAAGTTCGCATCTATACTGCAGAATCCTTTAACAACTATTTTAGATCCTTCATTTCATAGAATAATGAATATTCAGTGTCGTTTTATTATTTTTTTCCTATTTTTTCAGGCCAAAACGTCGATCTGAAAAAAGAATGGAGACTTTTTGCTTGAAATGTGCCGATATTAAATGACACCTTTTTACTCAGAACTTGTCCTGGTATTGTAGTCTCTGAAAATAAAACAAAGTAATGTAAAATTGCGATGAGTCCTTTAGCTCTGTTTGATACTGAAATTGAAAATTTCACTTTTTTTTACCTTATTTGAAATTTCTAAATTATATCTTTACATACTTCAGTTCTCTTCACAAACAGTTTATATTAAGTTCATCTAAAGTGGCAATAGGACGTTTGTCTCTTTCCATCATTTATATGATATTTGAAAAAGAAGGAAAATGTTTCGAAAGGAATAAACTGAATAGAAGAAAATATAAGATAGAATGAAAGAAAATAATATTCATAACCAAACCAGTCTATTCCTTTCCAAGAAAATGTCCTTTATCAACTCTGACATTTTGAAACTCTCCAATAACATAAAATAATAGTTTTGTTTATCGCACGTTTAACAGCAATGCAATGAGTTTCATTTTGGAAGATTTCGAATTGCCTTCTAATAAAAATCTACTTTAAAAGAGGATGAAAACATTAGGTCTATACTGAATTATTCAAATTCAAATGAAAAATCCATAAAATATCATAAATTTCCAGTTTATCCATCAGTATCTTATTACCGATCCAGTCGTTCGCATCAATTTTTGCAACTGTTATAGTCGTGCTGCAGATTTATACCTTTTATATCATTATAGTCAATAAGGTATAAATTTCTTAGTAGCGACAAAAATATATCTAAAAAGTATCACTTTTAACTCATACTACGTTTTTAAACACATGCGCCATATTTTTGACGCGTTTCTGTCCATTAAACTTAATATAGCTGTCTATTAGAGACTTTTTTTATTCCGTATATCATTTGCTGCCTTCTCTCTCAAGTCAAGATCTCAAGCCGCTTCGGGTACTTCAAAGATTTGAGCAAAAAGTCCGTGAGGGAATGCCATTGTGTGTCAACTTTTTAGCAATGAACCGAACCGAATTTCGTATAGAGTGATTTTTCGTCCCGCCTTTTTTTAGAATATTGTGAATAACAAGAACTCTCGAATAGTGAACTAAAAAATATTGTATAATGTTTAAAAATATTTCCCAGAGGCTGAACGTTTCCCAGAGGTTTAAAGTTTATATGTATATATATATATATATATATATATATATATATATATATGTGGTGCCAGACTGGCGGCATCCCACGTCATTCCCGCCGCGCCTCTAGCGGATCTAAGGAGAACCAGTTAGTTGACGTTCTGACATCCAGACGGGATGTTCGCAAAAGACGCTTGCTCCAAAGACGATTGCGACGAAGGGAATGTGTGTGACTCTCCAACGATTATTACTTTGTGTTCTTGTGATTATCATCTGTACATAGCCACTCATTTTATTAAGCCATTTAACTGTAATTAGAAATCATCATTAAATCTTTTCATTCAAAGAACTTGTCTTCAGTTGGCCATCCCTGACACCCACAATTCAGAAGTGGGATGAAACGCAAATATTTTTGACGATTGATGTAGACGAATGAACTTGAAAAAGGATATGACGCAATATAAATGAACTGAACTGATAATTGAAGAACTGTGACTTTGTAAAATAAAAAATTTGTGACGAAAAGCAACTGTGAAAGTGGACATTGTTGATTATTTACGAAACCGGATTATATCATTCTTCTGAAAGGGGTAAGTAGCATTCATTTTGTTAAAATGACTACTTTAAATGATATTCAAGAAATTAGCACTGCATTGAAGAATTGTAAAACAGAAAAAATAAAGATTTTGCATAAATTCCTTTTCGATTCTCTTGGCGATAGATCAAATCGAAAGAGAATACGAGAATTTATTGGATTTGATTTTCAAGTTGACAGCGAAGAATTTAAAAAAAAGTTAGAAAGTGTAGATGAGTTATTTTCGCTGAACGAACTCATTACGATATGTAATATTTTAAATATTTCATTTGATGGCCCAAAGCCGGAAGTATCAAAAAGAATTCTTTCTTTCTTGTGTAACCTTGAAGCGTTAGCTGAATTTTCGCGGGCAGATATCGATGAGTCAGACGTTGACGAAGAAACGCCGAATGATTTCGAAAAAGAAAATAAAAAAAGCGATTCTTTCGAAGGTGAAAGTTCAAATAAAAGAGATTCTTCCATGCAGTGTGAAGCGCAGTGTAATATGCAGTGTGATGCAAATAAGATTTATGATATGCAATTTGTTGATAAGTGTAGAAGCTCTGTCGTTCAGAATACTGTTATAAATTATTCCGATATCGAAAGCGCCATTTCTAAATTTAATGCAGAATCGCATGAAAATATAGCTAATTGGTTAGATCACTTTGAAAACATTTCCCAATTGTTTAGTCTGTCAGACTTACAAAAGTTTATCTTTGCTAAAAGGTCGCTTGGCGGAACTGCTGCTCTTTTTGTAAGAACGGAACCACAAATTAATTCTTGGCAAGAATTGAAACAAGCGTTGATCGATGAATTTTCTTTTGAGATAAATTCAGCTCACTTGCATGAACTCTTGAGCAAAAGAAAAATGAGGGATTCTGAATCCGCTCCAGAATACTTTTTAAAAATGAAAGAATTGTGCAGTTCTGGTAAAATTGAAGATGCCGCTTTAATGTATTATGTGATTAAAGGTATCAATGATAGGCAAGAAAACAAAACAATTTTGTACGGATGTAAGAATTTATTTGAATTTAAAGAAAAACTTAAAGTTTATGAAGTAATAAAGAGTGATTACGCGAAAAGTAAAGCCGTTTTCGATAAAACCAAAGCAAGATATGATTCCAATCCTAGATTTAATTCTTTTGATAAATTAAAACCGAAACAAGGGCATGATGATAGATTCAACTCTAAAAACGAAAGTGCAAATAAAGTAAAATCAAGTGGTGGGTTTGAAAGAATGAAATATAATAATTTTGAAAGTCGCAAGAGTAAATTTTGTTTTAACTGTGGTGACCCAAATCATATCTCTCGATTCTGTGTACATAAGGATAAAGGATTTAAATGTTTTGAATGTGGAGCCTTCGGACATAAAGCTTCAGAATGTGATAAAACGAAGTCTAAACCAGAAGTAGCCACTTTGGACGCTAAATTCAAACCAAGGCTTGACAATAAAGTAACAATTGAAGATATAAGCGTTAATTCACTTATCGATACTGGAAGTCAAGCGACGTTGCTTCGTAAATCAGTGTTTGATAAATTAAATATTCGTAAATTGTACCCATTGAATCTCTCTTTAAGTGGATTTGGTAAATCCAAAGTAAACCCATTAGGTTATTTTAAGGGTAACATTAAAATTGATGATTTCAAGTGTAATGCAGATATATATGTTGTAGAAAATAATGTTATGTCTTATGATGTGATTGTTGGTATGAATGTATTAATGCAAGGTGAGACGGTAATTAATGAAAATAGAATTGTGATTAAAGAAAAATTTCAGCGTATAGAGGAAGTTGACTCATTATCCGTCCTACCAATTGATGTAGCCCCTAACGAAGTTGAACTAAACATTGGACCTGACGTTCCAAATGTTTTTAAAGATAAGGTACAACAATCAATTTTAAATTACGTACCGCACAAAACTAAAACAACAAATGTTGAATTGAACATTTTGGTAAAAAGTAATGAACCTATTTCCCATCAGCCTCGTAGATTACCATTTTCAGAGAAAAAAATTGTCCAAACTCAAGTAGCTGAATGGTTAGAACAAGGGATTGTAGAACCATGTTCTTCAGAATACAGTAGTCCAGTGGTAATCGTCCGAAAGAAAGATGGAACCCCTCGAGTTTGCATTGATTATAGGAAATTAAATAAAGTCGTTGTAAAGGATAGATTTCCCCTCCCATTAATCGAGGATATTTTAGACAGATTGCAAGGATCACGCGTCTTCAGTACTATCGATCTTAAGAATGCATTCTTCCATGTTGATGTAAACAAAGATAGTAGAAAATATACCTCTTTCGTCACCCATGAAGGCCAATATCAATTTCTTAAAGTCCCTTTTGGATTATGTAATTCTCCAGCCGTATTTCAAAGGTACATTAACACCATTTTTCGACCTTTAATTAATGATGGTATTGTTCTCCCGTACTTGGATGACATCATCATTTTATCTTCCTCATTTGAAGAAGGAATTGAACGAGTCGAACGTGTTCTAAGCATTGCTAGTGAATATGGACTAGAGATCAACTTTAACAAATCTCATTTTTTGAAGAAGCGCATTGAATTCTTGGGCCATGTCGTTGAAGATGGTAAAATCTTCCCATCTACTCTAAAAACTAAAGCTGTCCTTAATTTTCCGGAACCAGCTAATCTAAAACAAATTCATAGTTTCTTAGGACTCACCGGATATTTCCGAAAGTTTATCCCAAAATACTCCACTATTGCCAGACCATTAAGTGATCTCTTGAAGAAAGACCGAAAGTTTAAATTTGGTGAAGAGGAAAGAATCTCATTTAATCAATTAAAATTAATGTTAGCTGAAAAACCTGTATTAAGAATTTATAACCCTAATTACGAAACTGAATTGCACACTGACGCTAGCTTAGAGGGATACGGAGCTATTTTAATGCAGAAATCCCCTGATGATAAAAACTTCCATCCTACCTATTACATGAGTAAGAAAACAACAGACGCCGAGAAGAAATATTCTAGTTATGAACTTGAGGCTCTTGCTGTGATAGAGGCAGTAAAGAAATTTCGTGTTTACCTATTAGGAATTCCTTTCAAAATTGTAACAAACTGTTCCGCGCTCGAAAAAACTATGCAAAAAAAAGACTTGGTTACTCGCGTTGCACGTTGGGCTTTATTGCTGGAAGAATTCGATTACGTCATTGAGCATCGTTCTGGTACACAGATGACTCATGTTGATGCCCTAAGTAGATCTCCCATAGGCATATTTTGTATCTCATTTGATAACATTTTACCGAGACTAAAATCAGCTCAAGATAATGACAATGAAGTAAAAGCAATAAAAGAATTATTAAGAATTTCTGCTTACGAAAATTATTGCGATCGAAACGGAATTTTGTATAAATTTGTTGAGGGTAAAGAATTAGTAGTTGTGCCTGACAGTATGCAAACCGAAATTATAAGAAATGCACATGAAAGAGGACATACTGGAGTTAAATACACCGAGAAACACCTTCAAGATTATTATTACATCCCCAAACTTAGACAAAAAGTAGAGAAGATCATATCCAACTGCGTCCATTGTATCCTGATAAATCAGAAAAGAGGAAAGAAGGAGGGTCTTCTGCACCCGTTACAAAAAGAAGACACGCCGTTGCACACGTATCACATCGATCATCTTGGACCTTTGGAGAGTACGAATAAAAATTATAAATATGTTTTGGCAATCATCGACGCATTTACTAAATTTGTATGGATTTATCCTACAAAAAGCACAACATCAGCTGAAGTGATAGCAAAGTTGGAAATTCAAAAAGCTGTGTTTGGAAGCCCTTTCCAAATAATCTCTGATAGAGGTACAGCTTTTACCTCTGGTGATTTTGCCGATTATTGTGCCAAAGAAGAAATAAAACACCATGCAATTACGACTGGCCTGCCAAGAGCCAATGGACAGATTGAACGTATCAACCAGACCATCATATCAGTTCTTTCAAAATTATCCCTGGAAAATCCAAACAAGTGGTATAAGTTCACAAATGAACTACAGCAAACGATAAATTCCACCTATCAACGAAGTATCGACACCACACCTTTCGAATTGCTTTTTGGTACTAAGATGAATACTGGAGGCTTAGATAAGCTCAAAGAAATGGTCGAAGCTGAATTCCAAGCCAATTTTGAAGCTCAAAGAGAAGAACTAAGAAAGCATGCAAAGCAGCAAATCTTCAAGATTCAAGAAGAAAACCGGAAGACGTACAATTTAAGAAGACGAGAACCAAAATCTTACAGAGTTGGAGATCTTGTTGCCATCAAAAGAACTCAATTTGGACCAAACCTGAAACTGAAGCCGAAGTATTTTGGACCCTACAGTATCATGAGAGCAAAAGGAGGAAATACCTACGACGTCATCAAAGAGGGAAACCACGAAGGACCCAATTTTACGACAACTTGTGCTGAATACTTGAAACCCTGGAACATGATGTCAGAACTCTAATATCATGAACTCTTTTTTCTTTTTCAGAACTTTGTAATCTTCTATTTCTGTTGTGTTTCTTTTTCTTTCTGTTTTGTTTGTATAATTGCA